>WHSE01000044.1:0-89071 GCA_012295165.1 Asparagus setaceus | reverse complement strand
TGGATGGAATAGTGATATGCGTCTAAATTATTTATCATATTCTTACGTGAAAACTCGAACCGTGGAATCGAGATCGTGACTAGACTGGCGGCTTGAATCGGTCGACTGCATGGGCCACCACAAAACCGCCACGCCCGCTTCCCAAAATACCGGAAGCGATGAACAAGTCCGCTGATGCATTAGGTTGAGAAGAAATACAAATAATAAAAATATTTCTCCTCAATCTAATACGCCAAACGCCAAGTAATAATAATAATCATCACATCCAATGCATCCCATTCACAAGAATAAATAATAATCGAACGAAGAGTACATATCACCAAAATAAAGTAACATCGGGACTACAAAGCGAGTCTACCGTCGATACAATACATGTAGCTAAGACTAAAGAATCATAAAACTAATGTCAACTGTGCTAAAATGGAAATATTGAAAGAAGTCTACGGTTCATCAAACTACTGAAACAAGAAGAAAACTAAGTCACCGATCTACTCGCCGATGCGGGTGGCTCTCTGGCGAAAAACTCGGCTCAAGTGCATCTCCATCTTGAACATCCATCATCTATATCTGACGTACACCAAGAGAATGGAGTACGTCAGCTTGTATAACACACGGTAAGATCCCACAAGTAATGGCAGTATAATAATAATGCGAATGAATGCAAGCAATCAGAAAAATGCAAACAAATCAAGTATAACAATACGGCTAACCATCCATATAAATCCGAGATTAATATTTAGAAATCTACAAAACGAACGTATTTGTTAGCGCGTGTGCAAAGCGTCTGAAAATATCGCATTGCTAGGAACTTTTATAAGGGTGATATCCAAGTATCATTCTTCTGTAGTCAGGAGCATTTAGAAGGGGTGAACATTCAGATATCATTCTTTTATAGATAGACTTTTGTCAAGTTTTAAGCATGACATCGCAGAGGCTAGCATCTAGACTATCTTTGAAGTTATTTATTTATTTATTTATTATTATTAGCTCTAAACCTGTTTAACTTCAAAAAAGAGACTTTTTTCTCTTTTGCAATATCATTGTTTTTAGCTTTATCTTGTTTACTTTAATTGTTAGCAAGTAAAGATGTTCCCAAGTTTCATTAGGATACTGGTGTTCTGGTGCATGTTTCTTTGTTATTTTATATTGGTATGAAACCCCAGTGCTCATTATTATGCATTTGCGTTTGCATTTGCAAGACATTCTACGCTCCATTGTACTGTGCTCACCTCTCAGATTCTATGAATACTCCATTGTATTCATCTGTTAAGGTTTCAAGCCTAAAAAAAAAAAATGTCGCTCTATCTTCTAGCACAGTAAATTGTTTTCCATTAAGAAAACTGACTTTGTTTGTTGCAGATCAAGGAGTTCCATAGACGAGATGGTTTTGAATTGGGCAGTGCCAATGGAATCATGGAGAGCACTTCGATGGATCAAGTTTCGAGGAGAACTGCATAACTCAAACTGCCAATATCAGCATTGTAGCCGATGTATGGTAACGAGTATATAGGTCTTCCTGTATACTTGAATGAAAAATGGAGTTTCACAAAAAGTGTATGCCATCATAAAACTTGTACTTGTTAGATCTGAAGGATCTTCAACATGATTAATCCAAAGAGATAAACATCATAAGTGCGGAAGCAATACCTGAATCCATGATTTGGATCTTGAGTGGATTGATGGATCTTCTAATCTTAGGGCTTCTTCTCTTCCTTAGATCTCTTTTTAGATGGGGTAAAAGAGATGAGAATTCTGTGTTAACCCTAGATTAGGACCATAACCCCATATATATAGGTGTTGCACTTTTACAATTTGGCCCCTCATCAAATTGTAATTACAACCTGTATCTCGCACATTTAGCCCATAATTTATTTAAACACCATTAACCCAACTTGATTGATCACTTTAGTGGGTTAGCCCGAGGGATAGCACTACACATTAATGTAACATATGTGCCCACAAATAGATTTAATTAGATTTAAATCTAACAATCTCCCACTTGGGCACCATATGTTTCCTTAAAATGTGTATAACCTTATGAGCTCAAAATTGCTATCACTTATAAGGGTATTTCCAAACAATCTCGTCCATCAACTATATCAATATAGGATCAAAGTTGTCACATTTATCGTGACTAAACCCATCAATGGTCACATATACTAATACCAAATGACATAGATCAATCATGGATGTGCAAAGATGAAAATTACATGCAATGTGATCTCGTGCATGTCTATTTTCAACCGGTCCTACCTTAAACTTTAGTGAGGTCAACTTTAATCATAATGTAACAGTGGTTAATCAATACTTTATTCGACGAAAAATAACCAAAGCCCGAATAGGTCCAAAATACTCATAAAGCAATAAAATCACAAACTCCCACTAAAACATGATATCCTCAAATATTACAACACCCATATGAGCAGGTGCTCATGAAAGACCTTGGTGGTAATCCTTTAGTAAGAGGATCGGCTATCATGGAGTTTGTCCTAATATGCTTTATGGATATCCGACCACTCAGACCCTTTTTTCACAACTAGGAACTTAATGTCAATATGTTTTGACTTAGTTGAGCTCTGTTGTTATTGGAATACATTATCACGATTTATTGTCACAAAATAACTTTAGTGGTCTTTCAATATTTTCCGAATCGCGATCCGGTGACAAAATTTCGAACCATATTCCATGATTGGATGCCTCATAGCAAGCTACAAATTCTCACGCCATAGTGGAAGAAGCTACAAGTGTCTGTTTGACACTTTTCCATGATATAGCTCCTCCGGCTAACATATAAATGTAGCTCGATGTAGACTTTCGCTATCTTGGCATCCAAAGAAAATCGTAATCGAGTACCCAATGACCTCCAATTACGATTTCACGTATGTGAGCATATAATCTTTTATTTTCGAAGATACCTCATAACCCTTTTGATCGCTATCCAATGATCCATACCGGATTGCTTAAGTATCGCCTAACATACCAACAATGTACGCAATATCCGGACGCGACATACCGAAGCATACATTAGACTCCCTACCGGTGAAGCATGGGAATCTTCGCATTTCTGAATTTCAAGATTACTTTTAGGGCAATCGATTGAGACTGAATTTATCTCCTTTAGCCGGGGTTTCACAGTGCGCAATCTTGCATGCCAAACCTTTTGAGTACTTTATCGATATAGCTCTTTGTGATAATCCAAGTATACCTCGAGAACGATCTCGATGTATCTGGATTCCTAATATAAAAGAGGCGTCCCGAGATCTTTCATCTCAAAATTCTTTGATAGAAATCTCTTGGTTTCGTGCAACAAGCCTATATCATTAGTGGCAAGCAAAATGTCATCCACATACCAGAACCAGAAAAATATACTTACTCCCACTGAATTTTTGATATACACAATCATCAACAATATTCATCTCAAAACCAAACGAGATAATTATTTGTTGAAACTTGTGGTACCATTGACGAGGAGCTTGCTTGAGTCCATAAATGGATTTCCTTAGTTTACAAACCATATTCTTTGGGTCTCCTGACACAAAGTTTTCTGGTTGTACCATATAGATCATCTCATCAATGTCTCCATTGAGAAATGCAGTCTTAACATCCATTTGATGTAACTCAAGATTGAAATGAGCAACAAGTGCCATGATAGTCCCGAAGAGTCTTTCGATGAAACCGAGAGAAAGTCTCAGATAGTCAATGCCTTCCTTAAGTATAGCCTTTAGCTACAAGGCGTGCTTTATACTTTTCCACATTACCATTTGCATCCGGCTTGGTTTTAAATATCCATTTACAACCAATTGGTTTTGCACCTTCGGCAATGGGACAAGTTCCCAAACCTATTGTCTTGCATAGACTTGTACTCCTCATTCATGGCATCAATCCACTTTTGAGAGTTAGAACTTTTCATGGCTCGAAGGAAGTTGATTGGATCATCTTCCATCATTCCATTACTTTCCTCATGTTCTTGAAGAAATACAATATAATCATCCGGAATAGCATTTCTCCTTTCTCTCGTGGATCTCCTTAATGGCACTGGTTCTTGAGGTTGTTGAGTTTGTTCTTCTGGAACAGGGAGTTGTTCAATATTGCCTTCTTGAGGTTCCGGATTCATTTCTTGAACAATAACAGGTATAGGTACTTGAATATTGTCAGAAATGACTGTATGGATTGGATTTAAAGCCAATTCCTCCTCAAAGGCAATGTCTCTAACCTTATTTCTCCCCCCAAACTCAACATCCTCAAAGAATGTTTTTGTTCGTCTCAAAATATTCCTGAGTGTGGGATCATAAAACTTATAGCCCCTGGATCGTTCAGAATACCCAATAAAGTAGCTGCTAACTGTTTTGGAGTCCAATTTCTTTTCATTTGGCCTATAAGGCCTTGCCTCAGCTGGACATCCCCAAATATGTAAGTGCTTTAACCTGGGCTTCACCACCCAAAGCTCATAAGGTGTTTTAGCAACCGCTTTACTTGGTACTGTTAAGAATGTAAGCTGCAGCTTTAGTGCTTCTCCCAGAGTGACTCGGTAAAGAAGAATGAGCAATCATACTTCTTACCATATCCTTAAGAGTCCTCGTTACCGCCTACACCATTCATGCTAGGTGATCCGGCATGGTGTAATGTGGACGATACCGAATCCTCTAGGTATCTAGCAAATGGTCCCGACGTTGTTCACGAACCATCATATCTGCCGTAGTACTCACCACCACGCATCGATCTAACGGTTTTAATCTTTTATTGAGTTGATTCTCAACTTTAGCCTTAAAAGCTTTGAATACGCCCGAGACTCAGATTTTTCTTTAATGAGATATAGGTACCCATAACGTGAGTAATCTGTTAGGAATCTTGACCCCAAGATATGATTGTTTTGATGATAACAAATATTACATATTGTGTGTATTATGTGCTAACATTTGTTTTATAAAGATAGAGCTAAATCAACAATAATATTCAAAGAGATACTCAAGACATAAGATGAGTTCAAGGCAATATGAAGCAAAGAAGAAGATATACATAATTGTCAAAATGTAATTTTACATTTTCTTTGCTTAGAATTATTGTACAAGCCTTGATCACTCACAACACATTCACACACATTAGAGTTTAACAATATAAATCCTCTATGTTAACCATTAAAGTTTATAGATAAAGAATAAGTCTTAAATAGTTCATATATCTCATATTGACCCCTTAGTAGTCGACCAATAGGTTTTATAGTCGACTACATGCACCTGAGTCAAAATATAAGTTTACGTATTTTACTGAGTAGTAGACTAATAGTCGAGTAGTAGACTAATAGTCATAGTAGTCGACTAATGACCAAAGTAGTCGATACTAAGAAATTATCCGACTTCACGTAATGTTTTGACTCGAGTAGTCGACTACTATGAGTTATAGTCGACTACAAAGACAGTTTTTCTGACTGTTTGAAATTTGAATACTTGACAGTTTTATAGCTGTTGTGTATGTTTTTAGGGTTTGAAAACTTGTCTTTTCAAGAGCTATAAATAGAGAAAACGCCGAAAACAAAAAGAAGTTTTGCACTTATAAGATCAAACTTTGTGCAAATTCAAGAGGCCAAAAATTCAGATTTTGCCTAAGAGTTAGAGTTCTGAAATAGCCTATGTTCTTGATCATTTCCTACTAATTATTTAGGCATATTTCAGAGAGTAAAACCTATAGCCATAGTGAGAATCACATTCACATCCACTTCAAGGCTTATAGGAGTTTTGTACTTTTATTTAAAAGAAGTTTCTCTCGGGTTTGAGAGGTGCGATCTCTTGGTGAAGAGATTATTTACAATTGGCATGGTCTTGTCAATTGGTGTTGCAATTTGCATGGGCTTGCAAATTGGACAGGTTTGCCTTTGATTTTGTAAGGTTTCAAAATCATAGTGGAAACTCTCAAGCGGGATTTGCTTGGGGACTGGATGTACACCGGGGAGGTGGAACCAGTATAAATCTCTTGTGTTTGTGATGTTCAATTTCTGAGATTGTTGCTATTCTTTCCTTGCAATTTATAATCTACTTTGCAATTTTTATAAAACACTATTCACCCCCCTTCTAGTGTTTAGTGTGTTTCATTGAGTTAGATCAACGATCCTACATTAAGTTTTCAAACCCTAAAAACATACACAACAGCTATAAAACTGTCAAGTATTCAAATTTCAAACAGTCAGAAAAACTGTCTTTGTAGTCGACTATAACTCATAGTAGTCGACTACTCTGAGTCAAAACAGATTCTGTGAAGTCAGATAATTTCTTAGTAGTCGACTACTTTGGTCATTAGTCGACTACTATGACTATTAGTCTACTACTCTGACTATTAGTCTACTACTCTGTAAAATACAGAAACTTATATTTTTGACCTGTGTGCATGTAGTCGACTATAAAACCTATTGGTCGACTACTAAGGGGTCAATATGAGATATATGAACTATTTAAGACTTATTCTTTATCTATAAACTTTAATGGTTAACATAGAGGATTTATATTGTTAAACTCTAATGTGTGTGAATGTGTTGTGAGTGATCAAGGCTTGTACAATAATTCTAAGCAAAGAAAATGTAAAATTACATTTTGACAATTATGTATATCTTCTTCTTTGCTTCATATTGCCTTGAACTCATCTTATGTCTTGAGTATCTCTTTGAATATTATTGTTGATTTAGCTCTAATATCTTGCAAAACAAATGTTAGCACATAATACACACAATATGTAATATTTGTTATCATCAAAACAATCATATCTTGGGGTCAAGATTCCTAACATTCTCCCCTTTTGATGATGACAAATATATTTTGTTAATATATATATGAAAAACTTTTAATCCCTCGTATGAAATTATTAATTAAAAATCTTTTACTCCCCTCGCATCAAAGCATTAAAAATCTTTTACTCCCCTGCATCAAAGCATTAGTAAAATTTAAATTTAAAATTTTTCTATATATCTCCCCTTTGTCATTAGCAAAAATAATATATGCATATCTTGTATCCTTTCCATTTTTAGAGTACACGAAAAATAATCATGTAAGTATAGGTACCATTTTATCTAGATTCAAAAGATTAGCCTTTAGGAATCCAAATCCACGAGGAATTTGGTTTCCATCTATTAATATAAACATAATTTTTAGAATTGCATATGTTTTTCTTAAAATTTGTAATATACACATTTCTATCATGTAAGCAAGTATCTTTAGGTACCCAAATGAACATAGATTTCATATGTAAAGATATTTTATGACATGATTGTAGGTCGTAAAAAATTCATCAAGACGCCCAATATCCGCTAAACACTATCGATGAAGGTTACAAGTCGACGACTTTCACGATGACAAAGGAGAATCGGCTAATGTCTCCGTGAGTACAAGGATTACAAGTTGACAATCCTTGTGAAAAGAGATCACAAGTTTTGATCTCTTCAAATTCAAAATGCGGGCTCATCCCCGTTTAATTCAAAACGCGAGCACATGGCCCGCTTCAAGCCCCAACGCTGAGCACATGGCCTCAGCGTCCGGCCAAAACGCGGAGCACACGCCCGCTCGAAGCCAAAACGCGGAGCACATGGCCCGCGTTTCATTTCAAAATGCGAGCACGCGGCCCGCTTTCAACCCAAAACGCAGAGCACACGCCCGCTGCCGAAGCCTAAAACGCACACATGGCCCGCTGCTTCAAGCCTCAAAACGCGGCGCTATTACGGCTCGTCAAGCTCAAAACGCAGACGCGAGGCTTGCCTTAACGCCAACCGCTGCTTTGACTCATTCAAACATGAGTTGAACGGTTCATAAACCGTTTGAGAGATTTAAGGGGGGTGGTTACACCCCACTAAACCCCCATTGAGGAGAAATTCAAGGGGGCAGTTACACCCTTTTAATCCCTATAAATGGGGGGTTTTCACAGCCAAAATGGGAGGTTGAAAGGTTTTGGCCGGAGAACTAACAAAGGAGAGAACCAGTTTCCTCTCGCAGCTGTGATCGGCGTGACGATCGGACCTTCATCCGTGGTCTGATCGGAGTGAAACTTGGAGGGCAGCCTCAACACTCATCGTTCCTAATTATGAACGGTGGAGATTGATTTCTACCGGTTGGATCTGGAGATATTGAGGTTTTACCGAAGCCAATTGCGCAGGGAACGGCTTCTTCCGCGCAGCTGTGATCGGCGTGACGATCGGACCTTCATCCGTGGTCTGATCGGAGGAAACTGGAGGAAGCCTCAACACTCATTGTTCCTAATTCTGAACGGTGGAGATTGAATCCTACCGGTCGGATTTAGAGATATTGAGGTTTTACCGAAGACCTCCTTTGCTGGAATCAACTCTCCTAGAGAGTTTAACTCGATTAGAGTTTTCAAACTTGCACGACAAGTTCTTCTCCGCCATTCTTGGCTAAAAGGATTACTAATCCTTTTCTAAAATCAACTCTATCAAAGAGTTCTTAACTCGTCCAGAGTTCTAAACTTGCTCCGCGAAGTTATTTTTCAACCTCGCCCCACGAGTCAAGACGGTCGGATCGCCAACGGGATACAAGATTCAAGCTCCCACCGCTACCGCGGAAGAACCCAGATTAAATAAAGGAAGGGTCTCCGTTGATCCTTTGTAAATCGGCAACCGATCGAGGAATTTGTAATTTCTTTTATCTAAGTCGCTAGAGAGAGATTGCATTCGAGAGTTGTATTTATTCTTTCTTTAAAATCAATTGGAAGGGATAATCTTTATTTTACTGACTTTCAAATTTCCTCGCGAACAAAAGATGGCGACTACTGGGACAACTTCTTTCACCGATGAAGAGGTGGTGGCTAATCCGACGCCAAGCTCATGGGACGACTGTTGAAACTCGACCGTAGAGTTCGATCAAGCCAAGTTCGAGGAGGCACTTCTCCTGATCCCTTAGCCCCAAGCTATGCTAAGATCCACAAAGCCTCTAAGGAGGCCAAAGCCCATTTGTTTGTCGTGGCTAACCTCGACGTGAAGATGGTGATGTCGCCGCAAAGCCTCAAATCAGCGAAGCGCTTGCCACAAAGAACATGTACCGAAATGGCCAATCGACCAACCAACGCGAACTTGCTATGCGCCAAAACGCGATCCCGAAGCTTCGCTTTTTACGTAATGCAAGCCTCGGCGATGTGCCCGGAACAACCTCGCTCACCAGTTCATCACATCCTGCCCTCACTATAAAACGCGGTCACAACCCCGCTGCTCAATTGCTCAAACGCGAACTCGCTCAAGGGTTGCACGCGATCCGCGTCCCCACTATAAAACGCGTCACAACCGCGTTCAATTTTCAAACGCTAACAACCTCGCTAGGGTTGCAGTTTACCACGCCTCTATCCCGAGACGCGGTCTCAACCCCGCCCAAGCATTCAAACGCGGACCTAGCGTTCACAATCTAAACGCGTCCGAACCTCGTTCAAATGCTCAAACGCCGATTCGCGCTCCAAGTGCCAAATCATCGATATCGACGCCGCCACATGCGCCAAGCCGTCGGTGTTTGACCAATTGACAAATATCATTTGGTCCGCCGAACGACGGCATTCTCACAGAAGGAGGTCAGAGGTCGAACACCTTGGAGTCACTTCTAACATGATCGAGTAGGCAGACCAATCTCTAGCTCTAATGAGCGAGGCAAATCGTTCCCGACTGGAAGAGGCTTTGAATGACTCCGGAGTTTACCGACATACTGGACTCGAACAGGGTCATACCCCCCAATTATCACAAGTTGGCTAAAGGAATTGAGTTCGATGATGAGCATTCACCATCGCAGAATCTCAATCCTCTAGTTCTTTCATAGAGCATGTGAGCTTGTCTACATGACGAGAATGAAGATTTCAAGAAGAGGCTCGAAGAGCATCAGTTATGATGCAAGAAGCCCGATCACAACAAGAGTCCATCGATCAACTCCAGAAATGGTAGCCCAACTTATCGCGATAGAGCTCAACTTCGATAGCCGACTCAACACCTCAAACGTAATCATCAATGGGAGGGTCGATCCTCAAAGCGGAAAGAAAAAGTGAATGAAGCGTCCGATCAAGAAGCTTATCACGCAGAATCTTCATTTGAAGAAGAGAAGAAGGCCGAAAATGAGCAGAGTCCTCAATCGGTAAAAATGCGAGAACTGGAAGCCCGCCAATGCCATGGCTAATAGGTGCGAGCCCAAGATCGGGGTTGTCGACCGTATCCTCGCAGGATGGGATACGGTTCTTATCCTCCAAAATGCAAAATCCCGACGCTACAAGCTTTTCCGCGACGGATCACCGAACCAACACATCTATCATTTTAGGTCACTGACGAAATGTGATGGCAAACGATGCCATAGCAGCTCGTTCGTTCATTGGCACCCTCAAGGGGTTGCCTTTGAATGGTTCATGAAACTGGATGTATCCATGGGGCAGATAGAGAGACTCTTCCTGTCACGATTCTTTGAAGATGACACGGAAATTATCGCTACTTTCCTTGCCCTAAGCAAAAGGAGGGAGAGCCTATCAAAGTCTTCGCCGAACGGTTCCAAGCATGGCTCTTCGATGCTGCAGTGTATGACATACCGCTTCGATTGACACCGCTTCAGACATTTACAAACCAATCTCCTAGCTCGAATGGGGGTTGCCAAATGTCGCTCCTGAAACAACTAGTCTCCCGGCTTAACAGTAAGTAATTATTGCTAGGATTGAAGAAGAAGAGGAGACCGACCAAGACCTAGCTATTGGTGACCCTTCTAATCATGAGGTCAAGACTCGCATATCGACCTAGAATAATTACAGATGAGGGTTGATTATTTGTTATTTTCCGAGTAGAATAATAAATTCTAAATATTGTCAAGTTAACAAAACACTTTTGACAATGTAAGCACTTCAACGCAGAAGACTACCACAATCAACTTATCAATCCTCTCCAATAGGATGATAAGCCCACAAAGTTGCTCACATCGTAACACAACTCACAGTTAACAATGCACCTCGACAATCAACTTATCAACTCTCCAATAGGATGATAAGTCCACAAAGTTGTTCCAATCGCAACGTATCCTTGTCATGTTAACCTAACACCTCGACAATCAACTTATCGACTCCTCAATAGAGCGATAAGTCCACAAAGTTGCTCCATCGCAACATACCCTTGTCATGTTAACCTCACACCTCTGACAATCAACTTATCAATCCTCTCCAATAGGACGATAAGTCCACAAAGTTGCTCCAATCGCAACATACCCTTGTCATGTTAACCTCACACCTTCGACAATCAACTTATCAACTCTCCATAGGATGATAAGTCCACAAAGTTGTTCCAATCGCAACATATCCTTGTCACGTTAACCTCACACCTCGACAATCAACTTATTGACTCTCTTCAAGAGCGATAAGTCCTCAAAGTTGCTCCAATCGCAACATGTCCTCTCCAATAGGATGATAAGTCCACAAAGTTGCTCCAATCTCAACGTATCCTTGTCATGTTAACCTAACACCTCTGACAATCACCTTATCGACTCTCTTCAATAGAGCGATAAATCCTCCAGGTTGTTATTAATAACACCACAATCCACGCCTCACAGGGCTGGGAAATTTTATCCCGAATCCTAAGTAGGGATAAGTCAACGTCTAACACACGTTGCCGGTTTAGTCTTTTACCGATCAAAGAAGACACCAGAATTCAAACCTGGGGAATTTTATCCCGAATCCTAAGTAGGGATAAGTCAACGTCAACACACGTTGCCGGTTTAGTCTTTACCGATCAAAGAAGACACGGAATTCAACTGGGAATTTTATCTCAAATCTAAGCAGAGATAAGCCACATCTACATGCACCGGTAGTCTATTCCTAGAGAAAGACGTTTCACGATTCAACATCGTGAGCATTAAGCCTAAAAGAGTTTTATTCTTTTAGCACAACGCCACATGCACGGATTTAGATAATCGATGCTAGCCCGATTCAAACGGTGATCGGTAAAGGCTCATCAAGTCCGTTGATGGTCGGGGCCAATAACCCTAAAGTCAACGCCTAACACGCTGCTAGTTAAAGACGACAAAGTCACGATTCAACATCGTAGCACAACGCCACGCATGAGGCGAACTCCTCAAATTTGCTTAAATCGCAATCAACTTATCAATCCTCCTCAATAGGATGATAGGTCCTCAAAGTTGCTCCGACATAACGTATCTTCATCAAGTCGACACTATACCTCCGATGATATAATCAACTTATCAACCTCCCCATAAGCTCCTCAAAATTGTTCAAATCACATCTAAACCCCATCAATCAACTCATCATTCCTTTCCAATAAAATGATAGATCCACAAAGTTGTTCAAATTACAACACAATCCTATCAAAATCTGTACACATCCTCAGCAGAGTTTAATAACCAACTTATCAATCCTCTCCAATAGGATGATAAGTCCACAAAGTTGCTCCAACCGCAACGTATCCTTGTCATGTTAACCTCACACCTCTGACAATCAACTTATCAATCCTCCTTAATAGGATGATAAGCCCCAAAGCCTTGTTCAAACTACAAGCCCAAAACCTTGTTTACACCACAGGCCCGAAGCCTTGTTAACACTAAAGCCCAAAGCCTTGTTCAAACTAGCCCAAAGCCTTGTTCACACCAAGCCATGTAAGCCTTGTTCACATCACAGCCTTAAACCTTGATTTCATATTTTATCCCCGATAAAACCTAAACTTATCGACTCTCATCAATGCGATAGGTCCTCAAAATCTTGTTCAAATCACAAATACCCAACTTTATCAAGTTAACCCCACACCTCTGATAAAATCAACTTATCGACTCTCCAATAGAGCGATAAGTCCTCAAAATCATCATCAAGTTAAAAATTTCACTCGATGATAAAACCAATTTATCAACTCTTTACAATAGAGTGATAAGTCCCCAAAAGCTTGTTCAAACAACAAGTATGAAAGGCATGCCAAGTTAACACTATACTTTTGGCACCTTAAAGAAAAGTCTAAAAGACTTAGTTGGAAGCGTGGGGTTCATCCCCACGTTTTACTCATGAAAGAAAGTACCACCAGCGAGGGTTGCGCCGCGTTTTAAACAAAAGCGATGGCCATTCCGTGTTTCAACCTCAAATCGCGAGGATCAGTCTCCGCGTAGCAAAGTTCAAGGCCTTCGGTCCTCCTGCATTTCAAAAAGGCAAAAAGCGAGTTCATCCATGCAAGGCGAATGACCGTGGGCAAAAGCGAGACACAACCGTTGAAGACGAATGAGAGCAATACCTTCTCGGGATCAAACAAAAGATATCAAAGTATTTGAAAGCTCGTCGATAACGCCAAACTTTCGAAAACTTTGGAGAGTTCCAATGGTATAAAATTCGAAGGCGCCAATATCCGAAACACTATCGATGAAGGTTACAAGGCGACTTTCACGATGACAAAGGAGAATCGAAGCTAATGTCTCCGAGTACAAGGATTACAAGTTGACAATCCTTGTGAAAAGAGATCACAAGTTTTGATCTCTTCAAATTCAAAATCGGGGCTCATCCGCGTTTCAATTCAAAGCGGAGCACAGCCCGCGTTGAAGCTAAGCGCTGACACATGGCCTCTGACCGCGTCCAAAGCCAGCGAGAGCACACGGCAGCGTTCGAAGCCAACGGGCACATGGCGCGTTTCATTTCAAAATGCGAACGCGTGGCCAGCGTTTCAACCAAAGCGAGCACCACGGCCAGCGTTCGAAGCCTAAAACGCGCACACATGGCCAGCGTTGAAGCTCAAACGCGGCGCACATGGCCCGCGTTCGAAGCTCAAAACGCAGGCGAGGCTTGCTCGAGCGAACCGGCGTTTTGACTCATTCAAACATGAGTTGAGCGGTTCATAAACCGTTTGAGAGATTTAAGGGGTGGTTACACCCACTAAATTGAGGAGAAATTCAAGGGGCAGTTACACCTTTTAATCCCTATAAATGGGGGGTTTTCACAGCCAAAAATGGGAGGTTGAAAGGTTTTTGGCCGGAGAACTAACAAAGGGGAGAGAACCAGTTTCCTCTGCGCAGCTGTGATCGGCGTGACGATCGGACCTTCATCCGTGGTCTGATCGGAGTGAAACTTGGAGGGCAGCCTCAACACTCATCGTTCCTAATTATGAACGGTGGAGATTGATTTCTACCGGTTGGATCTGGAGATATTGAGGTTTTACCGAAGCCAATTGCGCAGGGAACGGCTTCTTCCGCGCAGCTGTGATCGGCGTGACGATCGGACCTTCATCCGTGGTCTGATCGGAGTGAAACTTGGAGGGAAGCCTCAACACTCATTGTTCCTAATTCTGAACGGTGGAGATTGAATCCTACCGGTCGGATTTAGAGATATTGAGGTTTTACCGAAGACCTCCTTTGCTGGAATCAACTCTCCTAGAGAGTTTAACTCGATTAGAGTTTTCAAACTTGCACGACAAGTTCTTCTCCGCCATTCTTGGCTAAAAGGATTACTAATCCTTTTCTAAAATCAACTCTATCAAAGAGTTCTTAACTCGTCCAGAGTTCTAAACTTGCTCCGCGAAGTTATTTTTCAACCTCGCCCCACGAGTCAAGGCGGTCGGATCGTCAACGGGATACAAGATTCAAGCTCCCACCGCTACGTGAAGAACCCAGATTAAATAAAGGGAAGGGTCTCCGTTGATCCTTCTCTTTGTAAATCGGCAACCGATCGAGGAATTTGTAATTTCTTTTATCTAAGTCAGTTAGAGAGAGATTGCATTAGAGAGTTGTATTTATTCTTTCTTTAAGATCAATTAGAAGGGATAACATTTGTTTTACTGACTTTTAATTTTCCTCATGAACAATGATGCATAATGTGTCCTATTATCATATTCATTTTCTTATGAACATATCCTAATCCAAACTTTTGATTAGAAGATATGTTGAATGCTAGAATTTTCGACTAATTTTCGAAAAGTTTTCAAGAGATCAAAAGATTCCTAAGCCACCATTGCACTTCACCAACACTTCAAGGCTTATAGGAATTGTATTACTTGTTCAAATCAAGATAGAAAGAATGAAGATGAGACAAAGAATAAGAAAATTCTAGCATTCAACATATCTTCTCGATAAGGAAGATTCAGATAATGAAGATGAAGAAATGAGCATGTTTGCATAAATTTGAAAATTTATAAAACAAGGTAAGTTTAAATCTAAATTTTCAAATTCAAATAACTCACTGTTTGTTTCAAGTGTAACAAAGCAGGTCATATGAAGAAAGATTGTCCTTTATTGAAGAATAAGCAAAAGTCAAATCATTTCAACAATTTCAACACTACTCAAAATAACAAGAAAAGAAAGCATGGCAAGCAATGGCATGATGAAAGGATGACTCTTCATCGATGAAGAAAATGAAGAAAATGAAAGTGCTCATATGTGTTTCATGGCCCAAGATGAGGTAAATGATAATGATGAACTTTTAGATGCATTTAATGAATTATATGAAACTTTTGTAAGATTGAAAGTCTCACATAATTTTCTTAAAATGAAAATAAGAGATTATTAGAGGAAATTTCTGATTTAAATTCTTCTTATGTTAATTCACAAGAAATTAAATTAAAGAAGAAAATGAAAATTTACTCAAAGAAAATTATTTTTAACTAATGAAAATTTGTATCTAAAATCGAATGTAATAATTTAAAGACTCGTATTAGTATTTTAGATAAAGAGATTTCTTTGATTAAATCAAAATATGATGACATATATTTAAATGTTAGTAAGTTTAATAAAGGTAAAGAAAATTTAAAAACTTTACTTTCTTATCAAAAAGAAACTCAAAAGACAAAAGGATTGGGTTTTCAAGTTGAAAAAGATATTCATAAGAAAACCACTTTTGTAAAATCATCTTCATTAGTATATAAACAAAATGTTAAAAATAATATTTTAAATAAAAGAAAACCAAAATATTTATCTATTTGGGTTCCTAAAGTTTTAAATTATAATAAGAAAAAGTCTTATATTTTTAGCTTTATTAAAGATATTTGCTTATCATCTAATTACATAGGAAAATCAAACTCTTCATGGGTTTGGTTTCCTAAAGACTAATTTTAAGGACCCAATGTAAAATGGGTACCAAGATTATAAATATTTATCTTTTCAAAAACCAAAGAAAGATAGATGGATTTTAGATAGTGGTTGTTCAAAACATATGACAGGAACATTCAATTATTGTCATCAATTCAAGACAAAGATGGTGGTACAGTCACCTTTGGAGACAATAACAAAGGAAAGGTGATTGGTATTGGCACGTTGGTAATTCTAATAAACCTATTATTAATAATGTTTTATTAGTCAAGGTCTTAAACATAATCCTTAGTATAAGTCAACTATGTGATAAAGGTTTTAAAGTTGTCTTCTAAAAAGATTCTTGCTTAATTTATGATATCGATTGGTCTACAATTTTATATAAAGGTCATAGAAAGAATAATATATATGTTTTATCTTTAAATAATATTTCAAATGAACACCTGCCTTATTGCATCTTCAAATGATTCTATATTATGGCATAAACGTTTTGGTCATGTTAATTTTAAACATATTTCTAAAATTTCTAAATATGATTTAGCAAATGGTTTACCTAAACTTTCTTATAAAAATAATTTTTGTGATGCATGTCAACAAGGCAAAATGCATAAATCTTCTTTTAAATCTAAAATATTATTTCTACTAGTAAACCACTTGAATTACTTCATATTGATCTCTTTGGTCCTTCTAGGATAGCATCTTTAAATGGAAGTAAATATGCATTTGTAATTGTTGATGATTTTTCAAGATTTACTTGGGTAATATTTTAAAAATAAAAATGAGGCTTTTAATGAGTTTTCTATATTTTGTAAAAGAATTCAAAATCAAAAATCTCTTTCTATAGTTACTATAATGAGTGATCATGGAGGAGAATTTGAAAATGAACTTTTGCAAATTTTTGTGATAAAATGGTATTTCACATACATTTTCTTTTCTAGAGCAGCTCCACAAAATGGAGTTGTAGAAAGAAAGAATAGGACATTACAAGAATGTGCTAGAACAATGTTATGTGATAGTAATTTACCAAAATATTTTTAAGCGTAGTCGTTCTTTAACAAAGATTATGTTTTAAATAGAGTTTTATTAAGACCTATTTTAAACAAAACATCATATGAATTATTTTATAATAAAATTCCTAAAGTTTCATATTTTAAAGTTTTTGGTTGTAAGTGTTTTATATTAAATACAAAAGATAATTTAGATAAATTTGATTCTAAATCGATGAAGGAATTTTTGTCGGATATTCTAATCATAGTAAAGCATATAGAATATATAATAAAAGAACCTTAGTCATTGAAGAATCTATGCATGTTTCTTTGATGAAAATTTTATAAAACACCTTCTATTTCAAGTAATGATGATGATTTAATTGATACTATTCATGATACTCCTATGTTAGATATTTCAAAGATGAAAATTTACAAAATGAATTACCAAAGAATTTTGTAGAAGTTAAAAATCATCCACATGATTTGATTATTAGAAATATATCTGATAAAGTATCTACTAGATCTCATTTTAATTTAATAGTTCATGTTGCATTTGTTTCTAAGTAGAACCTAAAAATGTAAAAGAAGCTTTACTTGATAATTTTTGGATAGAAGCTATGCAAGATGAATTAAATCAATTTATAAGAAATAATGTTTGGGATCTTGTACCTAGACCACAAAATAAATCCATTATAGGAACAAAATGGATTTTTAGGAATAAATTAGATGAATCAGACAAGTTGTTAGAAATAAAGCTAGATTAGTTGCACAAGGTTATAATCAAGAAGAAGGAATTGATTATGATGAAACTTATGCTCCTGTTGCACGTTTAGAATCTATTAGAATTTTACTTGCATTTGCATGTTTTATGAATTTTAATCTTTATCAAATGGATGTTAAAAGTGCATTTTTAAATGGTTTTATTAAAGAAGAAGTTTTGTAGAACAACCTCCGGTTTTGAACATGAAAAATTTTCGATCATGTTTATAAACTTAAAAGGCTTTATATGGTCTTAAACAAGCTCGCGGTAATGGTATGATAGATTAAAATCTTTTCTTTTAACATCCGGTTTTGAAATTGGAAAAGTTGATTCTACTTTATTTATTAAGAAAATAAATAAAGATATATTATTAATACAAATATATGTAGATGATATAATATTTGGTTCTACTAACAATGATCTTTGTCAAGAGTTTGCTAAGACTATGGGAAGAATTTGAAATGAGTCACATGGGTGAACTAAACTTCTTTCTTGGACTTCAAATCAAACAATTGAAGGAAGGAATTTTCATCAATCAAAATAAATATGCAAAAGAACTACTTAAACGTTTTGGGATGGACAATACAACTAGCAAACCAACACCAATGAGTACTACAACATCACTTGACAAAGATGAAAGTGGTAAGAACGTTGATCAAAAGCTATATCGAGGTATGATTGGATCACTTCTTTACATTACGACTAGTAGACCGATATTATGTTTAGTGTTTGTTTATGTGCTAGATTTCAATCTAATCCTAAAGAATCACATCTTAAAGCTGTTAAAAGAATCTTTAGATATCTTAAAGGTACTTCAGATTTTGGTTTATTTTATCCAAAGAATAGCACATTTGATTTATTAACTTATAGTGATCTTGATTTTGCTTGGGATGTAAATCGACGAGAAAAAGTACAAGTGGTACTTGTCATTTCTTAGGACACTCACTTATATCTTGGTTTAGTAAAAACAAAATTCAAGATCATTATCTACAACAGGCGAGAATATATTGCTGCTAGTTTAGCATGTGCACAAGTCTTATGGATGAAACAAACTTTATCTGATTATTGTATTAATTGTCCCACATCATCTATAATGTGTGATAATTCTAGTGCAATTAATTTATCTAAAAATCCTATTCAACATTCACATTACAAAACATATTGATATTAGACATCATTTTCTACGTGATCATGTTCTTAAGGGTGACATTACATTAGAATTTATATCTACTAATAAACAAATAGCGAGATATTTTAACAAAACCCTTAAAAGAAGAAATTTATGTTAAATTAAGAAGAGAATTAGGTATATGTTCAAGTGAAGATCTAAATTAAAATTTAAGATAAGTTCATATGCATATATACTATGATTAGTCGACTAATAAGCTTACTAGTCGGCTACATGCAATTTTATACATACACTATTACGTATTTTTAAGACTAGTCGACTAATATTGACTATAGTCGACTAATGCTGATAAAAGCAAACACAACTCTCGTAAATTACAGGTAGTCGACTAATTTACAAACTAGTCGGCTACTAAACTCGGATATTTATATTTAGCATATCTCTTATTGGATCTTTTACATATCAAACCCAAAACCCATTACCCGTTTAACTTAAGTTAAATAGATCTTGGCCATACATTTTTTTTTATACATCCTAACCTTACACTTCTTTCTTACACAAATTCTTTCTCTACCATTCATTCCTACAAGATTAAATCTTAGCCATTGATTTTTAACTACCCTAAAAATTACAACTACCCACTATCTATCCTCTCTAAAACCGAAAATTCCTCTTCTTCCCAAACTTCACCGGTTTCCTCAAGTTAGGGCATCCTTGGTTAAATTTTTCTCAAAATCGTCTTCAACTTCTCTTAAAAATCGGGCTTTTCATTCATTAGTAGTCGACTACTCGCATAATTAGTCGACTAATCAGACCAGTTTCACTCTTTCACTTTGGTAACTCTCTTTTCTTTATCTTGTTTGTTCAAATTCTTATTTTAACCATGTCTAGAAGTGGAAGCCAAAAACTGATCCCTCTAACATTGTAGAGGATTATTCCATCTATTTAAAAGATCCTAAACTCTTAGATCAATTCAAAGAGTTTCAATCTTTGAAATTCTTCGAGCTTTGTTAAATTTGATGATTTTCTACCTCATAATCTATCATCATTTTTGAACATAATGGACTTCTAGAATTGTTTTCATCGACAATCGTAGGCCTTGTTATCCCTTGCTTGTTCAACTCTTTTATGCTAACATTACTCTTGTGAAAACCCTTCGAGGAACTGAAAACTTCACACTCTAGTTAAGGGAATTGAAATTGAGTTGACATTAAGCAACTAGGGCCTTCTAAACATTCCTTTCCTTTGGAATTAGTTTGGATGATATCGGGATGGATGATCACAATGTGCTTTCTAACAAGATTTTTCTTCGGTCAAAATCCTCCTTTGAATCAATCAAATAAATTACGTCCAATTCCTAGGTTCATTGCAAGAATACTTGCATATAATTTGTTTCCAAAACCGGAGTTTCAATTTCATATCATTGGATTTAGCCAAAGCTTTATATGCTTTAATGGCTAACATCAAAGTCAATTGAGTGAAGTGTACTACCATAATCTTCTTGTTTTGCCTAGAGGATTTCTTCCTTTTGGAGCTTTCTTGACTCAAATTTTGAAAAATTCAATGTTGATGTTGAGTCCGAAAACTCGTTGTTATTTCAGTTGAATTCTTTGATACCAATGCCCTAACTAGGATGAAACTCACAAACTTTTTCTGGGAAAATCAACCCAATGAACCACGGTTTCCTCCAACCAAAGAACCACCAACAACTTAAGATATTCCACAATCATCAACTCAAAATGGACCATCGAGCCATCATGTTTTTGGACGCAATACAACACTCTTTGCTCATTATCTTGAATTTGGAAACTAGTCAAAATTTGATTTTTGATCAAAACATTGCAATCATGAACAACCAACGTGAGTTCGGTGAAAACCAACAACTCATGATCATTGTTTGAAGATCTCAATACAAAGTTTGATTCATATTTCGTGGATATCCGCCACCACCGGGACCGTCGAATAGATTGTCTTATGTTATTTTCTTGCTTTTAAGTGTGTTAGAGACTTATGTTTAAAACTATGTGATATTTGTTTTGTCGTTTAAAACTATGTTGTGTGTTTTTCATTTATGTTTTAGGAATACTTGCTATTATTAAGTTGGTAAGCACTATTTGTTTGTTTTATAACCCAGTTATGCCGATGGAGGTTATCAACATTTTGATTTTCATGGCAAGTCTTTGCTTACCTATTTGGATGGGTGAAGTCTTGGACTATGTTCATAATCTGGATGATCTATTTGAAGTTTTAGCTCATCTTGTGAAATATTCAATTGCCTATCTTATATGTTTCCTTCTTTTGTTGATAACAAAGGGGAGTAAAATCGTGTTATTATGCATGCTTATAAGATGCTTATATGCATGGGGAGTAATTTTAATTTAATTTTATATTATTAATTGTTATCATCAAAAGGGGAGAATGTTGATTTTCATATTCTCAAGTTAGTATTTTGATGATAACAATATATGTTATATATATATATGTGTTGTTTTGTGTTTTATAACTTGTTGATGCAGATATCATTTGTATCAAATTTGGACAAGTACAAGATGAGTTCAAGGCATTATGAAGTATTGAAGATGAGAAGAAAGATAAATATAATTTTTCTCTTCTTTACTTAGGTCAAATTGTACAAGCCTTGATCACTCACATGCACACACATATATAACTTTAGAACACACTAACACATGCTTAGTGTGTGGATTAACAAAAGAAATCCCTTTGTTAATCAATAGAAGTTAAAGTTAAAGAATAAGTCTAAAATATATAAGTTATATAATTTTAAATCTTTAGTAGTCGACTAATAGCAATTATAGTCGACTATTCATCTTAGTATGTTAAAATATAAGTTTACGTTTTTCAGTATAGTCGACTAATACATAAAGTAGTCGACTAATCATAGTTTTAACGAGAATACTAAGTCTTTGTTATTTTACGGTATAGTCGACTAATACATAAAGTAGTCGACTACTAACCTTCAAAATAATTTTATAGACTTTCTGTCGATTGAGTAGTCGACTAATATACATTATAGTCGACTACTAAGCAATAAAATTGTTTTTGAGTCTGTTTCAACAAAGTAATCGACTAATTTCATTTATAGTCGACTACAGAAACTGTTTCCTGGGCGTTTCAAAATTTGAATACCTAACATTGAATAGCCATTTTGAAACGTTTTAATGGTTTAAAATTCAAATTTTCAAAGGGCTATATATAGGTGTTAACTTCAGAATTTTGATAACAACTTTCATATACATAAGATTGAATTTTTATGTGCAAAAACAAGGGTTCAAAATTCTCAGATTTTCAGAAAAGTTTTCAAGAGATCAAAAAGATTCCTAAGCCACCATTGCACTTCACCAACACTTCAAGGCTTATAGGAATTGTATTACTTGTTCAAAAAGGAGGCTCTCTGGTGTGAGAGTGTGTGATCTCTGGTTTGAGATTGTTGCAATTTGCAGGGACTTGCAAATTGGTCAGGTTTGATTTTTGATTTTGTAAGTTGTTTCAAAATCATAGTGGAAACTCTCAAGCGGGATTTTCTTGGGGACTGGATGTACACCGGAGTGGTGGAACCAGTATAAAATCTCTGTGTTTGTGATTGTTTAAATTTCTGTGTTTGATGTTATTTAATTTTGCAATTTATAATCTATTTTGCATAAATTTTTTATAAACACTATTCACCCCCCTCTAGTGTTTAAGTGAGATAGATCAGCGATCCTACATAATCGTCTATGAATGATATAAAATATTGTTGACCATTCCAGGATGCTGTAGGGAATGGCCCACAAATATCTGTATGTATCAATTCTAAGACGTCTGAAGATCTGTTGGCACCTAATCTCTTAACTTTAGTCTTTTCCCTTGATCTGATCAATGCATACATCAAAGTCAGTAAAATCAAGGGAATTCAAAATACCATCAGACACAAGACGCTCAACTCTACCTTTTGAGATATGACCCAAGCGCTTGTGCCATAATGATGCTGAATTTTCCTTATTTAATTTACGTTTAGTACCACGTGATTCCACATTCAGGGTTTCATTATAAGAAGCAACTGTATCAAGCAAATATAGGTTATCAAAGTACTCAAGAAACCGGTTCCACAATATTTGAATTTAAAGATAAGCTAGCCGGTTATTTCCAAATGAACAATAATAACCTCGATTTGTCCAATAAAGGAATAGAAACCAAATTCGTCTAAAGGCGGGACTACAAAAGTATCTTTCAAATCCAAATAGGAACCAGTTCCTAACAATAACCTAAAGTGCCCAATTGCTTCCACATCTACCGATTGTCCATCGCCCACAAAGATGTGTCTTTCACCATCACTTGGCTTTCGGTAGTTCAGGCAACCCTGCATAGAAACACTTATGTGAGTAGTAGAAGCCGAATCTAACCACCAAGTGTTTCTAGATGCTGAGACTAAATTAACCTCGAGCGGACCAAAGTAAGGAACGCATCTTTTGACACGCCAGCGGATATTTGGTACAATCCTTCTTTACGTGTCGGTTGTTGCAAAAGAAACAACCCGATCATCCTTATGTTGTTTCTTAGGCCCGACCCTTAGCGACTTCCTTATCATTCTTTCTTTTCTTGCCCTTATCCTTATGGGCGAAGCCAAATGAGCACTTTTGTCTTATCTTGCTTCAATCGTCTTCTTCTTGCACACGGTATGAAATGAGCTCATTCGAGTCCATTTCTCCTTTGACAGATTATAACCGACCTTAAATTGATTAAATTGTGCGGGAAGAGACAAGAGAACCAGATGCACTAGTAACTTCGTCACAAAGATCGAGTTTTAGTGCCTTAAGTTTGAAGCAATGTGAGACATTTCCATAATGTACTCGGATATTTCCTTTGCCCTTATACTTCATTGAAATCAAGCGAGCTAAAAGCGTGCTTGTTTCTACCTTATCGCTTTTAGCAAAACGCTTCTCAATTCGGCAAGGAAATTTTGGCTTTAGTAATCCCAGTTCTTGCCCCTAAAGGCTTCGAATGCAGCTTGATGATCATGAGACTCATGCGATTTGAGCGCTCCCACCTCTCATACTCCTTCTTTGCATCGAGTGCTTTCCGCAGTGAGAGGTTGGGGTTGTTCGATTCTTAATGCAAGGTCTAGATCCATGCGACCAAGAACAATTAAAATGTTCTCTTCCAAACCTTGAAATTAGTCCCATTTAGCATGGGAATTGAGTTGATGTTAGCGTAAATTGATGCCAGATGCATTAGCTGAAATAAACAAAAGATTTCACATTAATAATTGTAGTTAGTAATCAATAATATTCAAATAATGACATATCCCCATCCAAGATATCTTGTACAACATTAATATCAAGTCTTTGGACGATAATATTAGCGCAAGTGATATCTTGTTGCAATGATCAAACATCGACAATAGCATGTCAAATAATGAAACTATCTTTGGATTGATTCATTATCCACATGTAAACCTTATAATTGTCACGCATTTATCTTCGCAGATGTGTATGTAGTCTACATAATTATTAATCTTCCTTTGGGCGATTAAATAATTACTCGAAAACATCCACACAAACATCTAATATCCCTCATGAACAATCTACACAAGAGAGGTTACTTTGGCAACATCTTGTTTCAATTAATCATTTAGAATAAAAGACAGCCTTAATGTTATTTGAATTAAGGTTAGAGACAGCCCTAAGATTAGATATATGAAAAAAGGGGGGAGAAATAAGGTTAGAGACATTGCCTTTGTGTTATTTGAATTAAATAATTGATTCACTACCAAATTAAACAATTAAAATAGATTTCTCCATTTTAATCAACCATAGATGGACCCATAAGAAATAAAGGCCCAAAAGACTTAATGGATTATTTGAGTGATTCAATTAATCCCAAATTTGAAATTCATCTGAATTGAACCCAAGGTTCACGTTGAGAACGAACACAGGGTTTGTTTTAGTTCAAGCGTGAGGTTCGACTTGAGTTTGAACACGAGGTTCGACCGAAGTGAGAACCGAGGTTCGACTTGAGTTCGAACACGAGGTTCGACTTGAGTTTGAACACGAGGTTCGACTTGAGGTTGAGCGAGGTTCGATGGAAGTGAGAACCGAGGTTCGACTTAAGTTTGACGAGGTTCGCCCACAACTTAAGTTTGACGAGGTTCGCCCACAACTTAAGTTTGACGAGGTTCGCCACAACTTCAAATTTGACGAGGTTCGCCCACAACTTAAGTTTGACGAGGTTCGCCCACAACTTAAGTTTGACGAGGTTCGCCACAACTTCAAATTTGACGAGGTTCGCCACAACTTCAAATTTGACGAGGTTCGCCACAACTTCAAATTTGACGAGGTTCGCCACAACTTCAAATTTGACGAGGTTCGCCACAACTTCAAATTTGACGAGGTTCGCCCACAACTTAAGTTTGACGAGGTTCGCCACAACTTCAAATTTGACGAGGTTCGCCACAACTTCAAATTTGACGAGGTTCGCCACAACTTCAAATTTGACGAGGTTCGCCCACAACTTAAGTTTGACGAGGTTCGCCACAACTTCAAATTTGACGAGGTTCGCCCACAACTTAAGTTTGACGAGGTTCGCCCACAACTTAAGTTTGACGAGGTTCGCCCACAACTTAAGTTTGACGAGGTTCGCCCACAACTTAAGTTTGACGAGGTTCGCCCACAACTTAAGTTTGACGAGGTTCGCCCACAACTTAAGTTTGACGAGGTTCGCCCACAACTTAAGTTTGACGAGGTTCGCCCACAACTTAAGTTTGACGAGGTTCGCCCACAACTTAAGTTTGACGAGGTTCGCCCACAACTTAAGTTTGACGAGGTTCGCCCACAACTTAAGTTTGACGAGGTTCGCCCACAACTTAAGTTTGACGAGGTTCGCCCACAACTTAAGTTTGACGAGGTTCGCCCACAACTTAAGTTTGACGAGGTTCGCCCACAACTTAAGTTTGACGAGGTTCGCCCACAACTTAAGTTTGACGAGGTTCGCCCACAACTTAAGTTTGACGAGGTTCGCCCACAACTTAAGTTTGACGAGGTTCGCCCACAACTTAAGTTTGACGAGGTTCGCCCACAACTTAAGTTTGACGAGGTTCGCCCACAACTTAAGTTTGACGAGGTTCGCCACAACTTCAAATTTGACGAGGTTCGCCACAACTTCAAATTTGACGAGGTTCGCCCACAACTTAAGTTTGACGAGGTTCGCCACAACTTCGAAATTTGACGAGGTTCGCCCACAACTTAAGTTTGACGAGGTTCGCCACAACTTCGAAATTTGACGAGGTTCGCCCACAAAAGGAACATGAAGTTCGCTGAATCGAACCGAAGTTCACCTGAAGTTCGAACACGAGGTTCGACCGAAAGAACGAACACGAGGTTCGTTGGAACGTTGAATCGAACCGAAGTTCGCCTGAAGTTCGAACACGAGGTTCGACCGAAAGAACGAACACGAGGTTCGTTGGAACGCTGAATCGAACCGAAGTTCGCCTGAAGTTCGAACACGAGGTTCGACCGAAAGAACGAACACGAGGTTCGTTGGAACGCTGAATCGAACCGAAGTTCGTTGGATCCTTTCACCCTTTAGGGTTTCGAACTGGAGCCGCCGCCACCAGATTTGGTTCCCCGCACTTAGGTTTCAAGCCCTAGGGTTCTCGATACGCCGCCTTCACTTGACATGGGCCGCCAAAGAAGCTACCGGCGAGGACCAAGGGGAGCCGCCAGCAAGCATCGCCGGCGAGGACCAAGGGACGACGGCCAAAAAACCCCAAAAAATCGAAAGAAAAGATGATAAAAATCCGTTCTTTTACTGTTCATCCGTGAACAAGAAAGGAAAACGATCTTTACTGTTCATCCGTGAACAGTTCTCAAATCAGCATAGATTAGATCCAAAAAACCCAATTTTTAATCTTAAATCCCTAAGAATTAATCACGAATTTGGCTCTGATACCACTTGTTAGATCTGAAGGATCTTCAACATGATTAATCCAAAGAGATAAACATCATAAGTGCGGAAGCAATACCTGAATCCATGATTTGGATCTTGAGTGGATTGATGGATCTTCTAATCTTAGGGCTTCTTCTCTTCCTTAGATCTCTTTTTAGATGGGGGTAAAAGAGATGAGAATTCTTGTGTTAACCCTAGATTAGGGACTATAACCCCATATATATAGGTGTTGCACTTTTACAATTTGGCCCATCATCAAATTGTAATTACAACCTGGTATCTGCACATTTAGCCCATAATTTATTTAAATACTCATTAACCCAACTTGATTGATCACTTTAGTGGGTTAGCCTGAGGGATAGCACTACACATTAATGTAACATGTGTGCCCACAAATAGATTTAATTAGATTTAAATCTAACAGTACTATCCTATCCTGTTAAATACTCAACATCTCTGTGATCACATATTGCAGTTTCACAAATTGATTTGCTTGTTTCCCTAAGAATTATGTAAAGTATGTTGCTTTGTTGGATATTTGTCGATCTGTTTTCTGTCTATCTCTTCGACACGTGCTTTGAAATGATTGCGCGGGTGGTATGTAGTACTGCAGATTTTGATATAAATGTTTCAGATTTGTTACTTTGCTGTCTTTTTGCTTCTCCTGCTTCTAGTGTCATATCTATCACTTTCTATACACTTGAAGAAAGTAATGGCATTAGAAATGATCACAAGATCTTGTATGTTCTAACTCTTCAAAAAACTATCTTTTCAGCTTCAAACTGGAGTTTATTTTTTTTAGTTTTTTATCTTTTCTATTTTTATTTTTTCAGTCGTAAGCGTTTGAATTGATAGACTGCAGAGGACAGCGAAGAGAACTAAAACGTTACATCGAGGGAGGAAAGCGAGTTTTCTGCTCGCAGAAATCACAAAGAACTTCATGAAGGGTAACCACTAGGCACTAGCAACTTTAATTGCTGGTCGTGTAATTTTGTATGCGCAGATAAGATTGCATAAATTATAAAGCAATACATTAATCTCTCATAAGGGAGTATCAATAAGCTAGAACATCTAATTACTATCACCACTACTTAGCTAAATTTATTAGGCAAATAAACAACTGTTTTATATAAACATATTTGTATATAAATTAAAAGCAAGTCTATTAATTTTTCTAGCTCATTAATTCTTGGACTAAGAATCTCTAACTACTAGCACCACTACTTAGCTAAATTTATTAGACATATAAAGATATGATCTTCTTAACATGAGGAAGTCTTAATCAAACAGCAGTTATTTATTTATATGAGTATTTTGATGCATTTTCATAGTAGTTTAGTAGTAAAAACATTGTTTTTAAAATAATAATCATCTACTATAAAATAGTTATGATGTGTATATATTTTTGGTTTTTCAAATATGAGTCCCTGCTTAAATTTGAAATTTCTTCCTCAAATCATTGAAATTTCTATTACGTCTCCAATTCTTATACGGTGTTTTGACATTAGCCACTCTTAGCTCCCTATGATAATTTATAATTTGTTTCAACCTAATCCTTATATAAGAAATGGGGAATCTAATAGCAATTTCAATGATTTGAGGGACTAAGTTTAACATATTTAAGGGTTATTTGCATATATAACCCTTACATTTTAGCATTTGCAAAATTACCCCTCAAATATGGGTGTAATCGAATTGAATACCATAGTATTTGTATTTGAAGTTGACAGAAATGTGTATTTGAATTGATTCGATTAGCACTCGAATATTCTATAACTATTCATGAATATTAGTTAACAGCTTTTATATAGTTTTTGTGAATTGTTCGGTAAATATTCGATAAATATTCGTAATTATATCCTAGTCTTATAAAGCTACCAAATATGATACAACCAATGAATATGCAACCGGTGATAACTATAATATTCAAAAATAAAAACTATCTACATGAGGTTATATGTGTGAAAAAACTTTTTGAGATGCATAGAAAATACAAAACTACAATTTATAGGTCTAAAGTATAATATATAAATGATTAGTTTATTAAACAAATGAATTGAGTATACATGTGGTTAAATTCTTTTCGTTTGTGAACCAAATACTAAAACTATTCGTTTATTGTTAAATAAACTATCGCATCAAATATGACCAAATACTTAAGGTCTGTTTGGCAAAGGGTTAAGAAATGGGGTTAAGGAGAAGGGTTAACATAGTTAATCCATTTGTTAATCGAAGGGTTAAAATTTTAATCCGTTAGATTAGTTTATTTTAATCCTTTTTGTAATTTTTTGTGTTTGGAAATTGTTGATGTATATAATCACAGTCACTAACCTCGGGTGAGCTTAGCTTTTAAGAGAACGGAGTCCGCCTTCTCTCTAATGTCGGTGATGTTGCTCTGTCGGGGTTCGCCTCTGACAAGGGGACTGTGGAAGAGGCAGAGTTGGGATCTCCGGTGGTTCCTCCGACGGTCAAGTTAGTAATGGGGACAGAAAATTCAATGGAGCAGGAATTCACTTAGAGAAAAATTACTTACTTGGTTTGCTGCTCACGTTGCTACTTATACCTAGGGTTGTGGGGGTATTTTCGTCTTTCCATCGACTAAGAAATCACTGATGAGTCAGCCCTCTCTTCCACGTGTGAGCCAGTGATTGGCTGAGCACCCCTTGGCCTGCTATGGTGGCTGGCCTTTACAGGTGTCAAATTGCGGGTAATTTGAGGGTTTGTGTGGGCTATTCGCCATTAATGGGATGGGATTGACGGCGCCTGTAGCTGCATGGGTCCGAGGTGCCTTAAATACCATGAGAGACGGGGGAGTTAAGGGGCTGTCAGTGCATTTAATGCGATGTTGATGGGCTCGAGTACTGTATAACCGTCGTTTGAGTGGAGGGGATCACGTAGGATGAGAGAGGGGGGGGGAGCTGAGGCCGGGTGGCCGACTCACACGGCCTCTTGAGGCATCCCTTAGAGTAATCAGTTGAAGGGGACGACTAGTACCGCTCTTTGCGTCGTCCCAGAGGACGGGTGGCTAAGAAAAGGGGGCCTAGATTCATTTCGTATTGGCTGGAGAGGCAGACGACTAGTTGGAAGGGGTTATGATTGGTAACGGCTTGGAAGGACGACTAGTACCGCCTTTCGCGTCGTCCGAGCGGACTAGCGGTTGGAAGGTGGTAGCTGGTCGCCACCCATGTCGTCCGGGGGGACGAGCGACTTGGAATAGCTCCGAGGCAGTCAATTGGCTGGGCGGATGACTGGTACCGCCTTTCGCGTCGTCCGCGGGAGAGAGTTGTTGATGGGCCGACCTACCCCGCCTTCGCGTCGGCTATGGCGATAGTCGTTTAACAGACCGTGGCGAGGTCGGTAAGTGCAGGCCGCCTCGTGGGTTGGGTGTAGAGGTTCGTGTCACTCCTCGTTGGCAAGCAAATATTTATCCATGTCAACACTTGGTTTTTCTCCTTAATCACTGATTAGTGGTTATGACCATAACAGGAATAAAAAGGATTATGACCATTTTCTTTATAAGCAAAGGGGTTATCTCTAAATCCTTCTAAATAGGTGGATTTGTAAACCCTTCATTTTGAGGGTTTAACTCATTTTAACCCCTCTAAAGGGATTTGTAAACCCTTCTACTATTTTTTGTGTTTGGCAAATTATGAGGGGTTAACTCAGTTTACACATTGTGTAAACTTTTCGTGTTTGGTAGGTTAAGGAGGGGTTAACTCTCCTTAACCCCTCACTTAACCCTTTGCCAAATAGGACCTGAATAAGTACCAAACTATTTGTTAAATATTTGATTCGTTTCCACCCTTACCCTCAAATCATCAATTTTGGAAGAAAAAAAATCCCTTAAACTAGCAAATCATCAAACTGGTAAGTAAAATTTGATTATTTTGCTAATAATTTTTACATTGCTATTACAAATTAGCTTATCAAAATTGTTGATTGATTGATTAATTTGGGGTATTTTCTTCCAAAATTGATGATTTGAGGAGTAGCTTTGCAAATACTATGATTTGAGGGATAAATTTGATAATACCATGATGTAAAGGGTACATATGCAAATCACAAAGATGCAGTTCCGTTCATAACCAAAATTCCCAGTTCCCTCAACAGGCGAAACTCTCCACCTCGACGCTGACGCGGACATTTATCACCAACTTATCGAATCTAAACGCAGCAAATCAAAGCATCATTTCGTCTTTACTCACCGCCGATGATCAATCCAAACCCAAAATCATGGAATCAGCAGCATTAGCTTCAAGAGTCCCCGCCCTCTTCTCCTCCCCCCTCCGATCAAACCACCTCCGATCTCACCTCCGGCTCCCTTCAAGAATCTCCCTCCACCGTCCGATCTCGCTCCGGACCCGAACCCTAACCCTAGCCTCCGCTGCAGGCTCCGATCAAGCTCCGATGGTATTTATACTATTCTCTTCTTAATTCGTTGAATTATAGGTGTTTTGTAAATAAATTGCTGTTTTTAATACATCACAGGGCTCGCAATCTCAATCGTTCTTTAGATCGGCGCTCTCGAGCATGGAGAAAGTTTACCTGAGTCGGAATCCGACTGCAAAATCTGTTCTTGAATCTGTGAGCTCGTCTGATGGCAGTCCTGTGTGCTACGATCACTTCGCTTTCCGAACATTTGGGGTAAATGATGGAATTTTGTAAAGTTTTTTTTTTTTCGTCGCTTGATTCTGTTTGTTATATTATGTTTTTTATTTATTTTTTTCAAAAATTGAAGGTAGATGGTCATGGGATTGATTCCATTGCGACATTCTTCTTGGATTTTGGTTATACTCAACGAGATGAACTGAGGTTTCCAGCAAAAAAGCTGAGAGCTTTGTGGTTTGCTCCTCCTGAGACTGAGTACAGTGACAAATGTAGCTTGCCTTTGCCTAGGATTTTTATATCGGAGCTTCTTGTGGATGAGTTGAGTTCTCAAAGTCAGGTACTTACTCTCAACAAGTGCAGATTGTTTGCAATTTCAGGTTGTAATTCCCTGTTTTTCTGTTCAATAATGGCAATTACTTATGCATGCAGGAAATAATTAGAAAATATGTTAAGATGTCTGGAAATGGAAATAAATATGCCCTGGCAAGCACTTTGGGACATTTAACTTGGGAGAAACCATTATTTTCTGATTATCAACAGCTAGCAAGGTAACCCTTCCCACAGTCCTCTTGTATTTGCTGTGTGATTACGAAGCAGATTGGTTCTGTAATTAGTATATCTGTATGCTTGCCGATATTAAACAGTATGCTGAATAAAGTCAGATGATATTGTTGTGAGTACTGATATACATTGTTAGCCAGCAACTTAATTAGCTCAAGCTTTTTAGGTGAAGTGATTTCTAGATATATGAGCACTATTTCTAGATATCTGAGAACTAGAAGTAAGATGTCCAGTTTAAAATCTTGATTTAAGCATATTTTAAGAAGGTTTTTTTCCCTGGAAACCACCTTAAAAATAGGGCCATTTTACATATACCACCTCTCATTTTCAATTTTTGGTCCAATTAACCACCTCCCAGCCAAATATTAAAAAAAAAAAACCAAATATAACCTTAGAAAATCCAAGTTTGTGGTACGTGACTTGTATTCTAAGTAGACCTAAACATTAACAAAGCGAGTCACATGTCTTTAATGTGATTTTTTAATGTCATCTTTGGGTTTTCGGTGAAAATTTTGACTTAGGGGTGGTTGATTGGAATAAAAACCCACTTTAAAGGCGGTTTACATATAAATTGAAAATGAAAGGTGATTCCTATAAAATGACCCTATTTTTAAGGTGGTTTGTAGGAAAAAGCCTTTTAAGAAAGATCATGTCTATTGTACCCCATGTGTCAGATAGCACGCACTTCCTTTAGCATGAAGGGGTTTATCATAGGGCAAGTGTTGATATGCATTCTTAGCTCGCAATTTACTTAAGCCTCTGGATAGTGTGGTTTTCTGTCTGATCATTTTTAAGTTGATAGGATTAATCATTTTTAAAATTTTTTTTTTTTTATCTTTTATTTGTTTTGCCAGTTTGATAGGTGTAATCATGTTCTTTTATTTTTGCTGTTATTTCATTTCCAGGGAAAGTGAGTATGCTGCATGGACTCTTGTTAATGGTTATGCAGTTAATCATGTCACTATATCTGTTCATCGGTTGAAGTCACACATTAGGAGTATTAAAAGTCTTAATCAGTTCATTGAAGATCAAGGATATAGCTTAAACTCCGAAGGAGGGACCCTGAAAGGTTTGCTACCAACTCTTTATATTAACTTTTTAGTCAGTAATCTCATTTGTGAATGTTTTTGTTTGTATTTGAGATTGGTTTACCTGGAAATTATGAATTCCTTCTCATATTTTCCTAATATTGCACAAAATATGTACCTAAAAATCAGTAGACAGATGAATATTAGATGATGTTTCAATTCTCAAGTTATTGTTGGAGGTGACTGGAAGCTATGGGACTGGCGGCTGGGGAAATGCAGTAAGCTTCACATGAGTATACTGCAAATTTCTACGCATAACATATGAAGTTGTAGGGTTTGTCAGGATTAGAATTTTTACCAACAGTAAGCAGCATGCACACTTTTGGTAAAAGAGATATTGGGCGCTAACTAACTGAGCTTTTATGTTAAATTGACAACCAATGGCAAATTTTTTTATCAATTTCATCTTTGAGTGTGTGATTCATAACATATCAAATGCATTGGCCTCTTATACCTCCTTAAAGAGTTAAAATCTTGCTACGACTAATATTGAAACAAAGTTTGAGTTTATCTTGTCAAATTGTCCAACTCTTTCTTTGCTTAAAACCTAATAAAATAAAATAAAAAACAATACTTGAGAAGGGGTGGGTTGGTCGATTGCTTCAGGCATGCATTATTTCATTTGGTCTCATTAGTACCCCTTTTTGTAGTCTTGAGCAATGTTACAAAAAGCACTAGGTGCTGGGTCGGTCTAGCGCCAAGGCGGCCGCCTATGCGGGGCCTTGGCGGATTTCTTTTTGTTTTCTTTAACTGGATGTGGAGGAGATTTTGTTGATGGTTGGAGGTGGAGGAGGGGCACAAAGTCAGCGGATGCGGCCAGGGAGGTTGAGGGACGTGGATGTGGCAGTGGAGGATATCAGACCACGACCTAAGCTTTGCAGTGTGCACATGCTTCCCTAGGCACTTGCAAGACCTAGGTGGGCAGCCTAAGTACTGTCTAGGCCTAGGCGGGATGCCTAGACCGCTTTTTAAAGCTATGGTCTTGACTCTTGAGTAAAATTTCACTGAATATGGATACTGAACCTGCTGGTCAGTACAAGTGCAGTAAGTTTTCTGATGGTTCCTATTCTCGAACCATCATTTAATTATGAGCGACATTTGGCATCAATCATCCTTCATGCTGCAAACATAAGTTTAATAATGCTTCTAACATCTGGTTTTTGTGGCTCCGCACTTCTTCAGCATGTAATCTGCTTCAATTATTTACTCTGCCTCCTAAGTAGGCATATATGATATGGAATTGTTCCTGGGTTTAGATGTTTTTTTTATATTTGTTTGAAATTATACAGATTTGCTTTTACTTCTTATTTCTTGTGATTACTGTTAGATCCTTTACAACACGAAATAATGGTTTCATCACGCCCAATTGTTTACTAATTGCTCATTCTATTTGGCATTTGTTTTTTCCCCATAATTAATCTCCACATCTGTTTTTTTTTTAAGTATTTATTATTTTAAATTATTAGGGACATACAAGATTCTCAGACCTTTTTGTTTTCTGCTTTTTAAACAGTGAGCCCAGATGGCTTTCTTTTACAGAGTTCAACTGTGGCTGATTCGACGTTGTTCAGTTTTGCCGATGGTGTCACCGAGTCTGTTCCTTGCTCTTACATTGAGTTTGCGGAACGCCTTGTATTACCTCAGTACAAAAAGTTAGCAGAGGAAGAGGTTTGAATTCTTTTCCTCACTTTATATCTTTAGCGGACTAATTTCTGTTCTGTGTATATGAAGAGAAGTCCTTGATTGTTCCGGTCTTGTTGTTGGTGCATGTCTTAAGTGTGAAAATATCACAGTGAAGTACTTTTAGAGGGGGTGGAGTGTCATTCTTTTCACAGCTTTGTATCACGGATCTAACTGACTAGACTACTAATACTGATGATATTAAATTTCATCTTTTTTTTTTTTGCGTGATCAATAGACAGCAATCTAGTCTTCACAAAATACCAATATATAAATTCATTCCTTAGTGGGGAAAAGTTTCATTGTGTTTTCATTGAATTCGTGTTTAGCTGTACATTCAGTTCAAGACCTCGAGTTACTGAGGCTTGTGTCCTTCATTGATTTTCTTATACAATTTGTGATTGCTACTAGGAAAAAAAAAATCAAATTGATATCTTTGTGTCCATATAGGATCATATTCATCTATTAAGGTTTCAAGCCTAAACAAAACTGCTGCTCTATTCAAGTGAACCGTCTGATTTTTTGAGAACCCTTTTATTCGGTGCAGATCGAGGAGTTTCATAGACGAGATGGCTTTGAGGTGGGCAATGCCGATAAAATCTTTGAGAGCACTTCAAAGGATCAACTTACAAGGAAAGCTGCGTAGCTGAAGCCACCAAAATCAGTTGTATCCTAACGAATATATGTAGGTCTTCCTGTATACTTAAATTAATGAAAAATGGCAGCACTCTGTAACTGAACATGTATTATGTAATTAAGTAACCAAAGAAGCCTATGCCATTAATAAAACATCTCCTATAATATCTTGTTAAATATTTCGACATCTCTGAAGGCTGACGTTCATATAGCCTTGTATTGGAGTTTCACTTCAGTCCCTCAGGATGAATGCTATGTATTCAGTATCACATTTCATTCTATTATCAATATTTTGTATTTACTTCTTCGGTGGTTTTAATTTTGACAAATTTTGAATGTAGACTAATTTGAATATTTAATTAGCAAAATAGATCGAAAAAGTATTTAATTAGCAAAATAGACCATTTTGCTAAAATTGGTCTATTTTGCTAATTAAATGTCAAAATTGGTCTATTTCAAAATTTTATCAATTTCAAAACTATTTTGTTCATAAAAATTATAAACATGATTATATATATAAATTGTGAAAAAGTTACATTTGATGCAATTATAATTTTCTATTTAATTGTAAAAGTAAGTTTCTACAAAAGACTTGGAGTAAATTTAGGTGTGCATTGTTCTTCTAGAAAGTGTTGTAGTTAACAAATGTATAGTATAATAAAATTAATTTCCATTGCCATTACTATATTTTGAAATTATGACTACAGTTGAATTTTTATGCATGCAAAGGTAGACCAACATTAACTTCAAATAAGAAAAAATATAATAGAAAATAAGAGCGTACACCCACAATATAATAAAACAAAAGGATATATATATATATATATATATATATATATATATATATATATATATATATATATATATATATATATATAGAAAAATGGGTATCTTGATCTTGAGTGCTTGGTAGTTGAGGTGTATCAATCACATCCACTCTCTCAAATGGGCGACCACAAGCATGGGTTGAGGAGTGGATGTGATGTCCACCAACTCAGCTCACCAGCTATCAACATCTCCCATTTATATATATATATATATATATATATATATATATATATATATAAAGAGAACTCATGAACTTAAGTTCATAATGAATAGTGATGCACCAACTTTTCTAACCACTCATCTTGCTTTGGGATCCGTGAAAGATATAAAGGCCACTTTGAGATTTGTGCATCACAAATCTCAAGGCAAGATGAGTGGATAAAAAGTTGGTCTTACATGTCTCATTACAAGTTCAAAGGCTTTCTATATATATATATATATATATATATATATATATATATATATATATATATATATATATATATATATATATATATATATATATATAGAGAAAGAGAGGCTCTATGAACTTAAGTTCATAATGAATAGTGATGCACCAACTTTTCTAACCACTCATCTTGTTTTGGGATCCGTGAAAGATATAAAGGCCACTTTGAGATTTGTGCATCACAAATCTCAAGGCAAGATGAGTGGATAAAAAGTTGGTGCACCACTATTCATTATGAACTTAAGTTCATATATATATATATATATATATATATATATATATATATATATATATATATATATATATATATATATATATATATATATATATATATATATATATATATATATATATATATATATATATATATATATATATATATATAGTTGAGGAGTGGATGTGATTGATACACCTCACTACCAAGCATCAAAATGGTGCTTGGTACCAAGCATACCCATATTTCTCATATATATATATATATATATATATATATATATATATATATATAAATGAAATTTCTATGAACTTAAGTTCATAATGAATAGTGATGCACCAACTTTTCTAACCACTCATCTTGCTTTGGGATCCGTGAAAGATATAAAGGCCACTTTGAGATTTGTGCATCACAAATCTCAAGGCAAGATGAGTGGATAAAAAGTTGGTGCACCACTATTCATTATGAACTTAAGTTCATATATATATATATATATATATATATATATATATATATATATATATATATATATATATATATATATATATATATATAGAGAGAGATTTCCTATGAACTTAAGTTCATAATGAATAGTGATGCACCAACTTTTCTAACCACTCATCTTGTTTTGGGATCCGTGAAAGATATAAAGGCCACTTTGAGATTTGTGCATCACAAATCTCAAGGCAAGATGAGTGGATAAAAAGTTGGTGCACCACTATTCATTATGAACTTAAGTTCATAGAGCCTTGCTCTATATATATATATATATATATATATATATATATATATATATATATATATATATATATATATATATATATATATATATATATATATATATATATATATATATATATATATATATATATATATATATATATATAGTTGAGGAGTGGATGTGATTGATACACCTCACTACCAAGCATCAAAATGGTGCTTGGTACCAAGCATACCCATATTTCTCATATATATATATATATATATATATATATATATATATATATATATAGAGCAAGACTCCTATGAACTTAAGTTCATAATGAATAGTGATGCACCAACTTTTCTAACCACTCATCTTGCTTTGGGATCCGTGAAAGATATAAAGGCCACTTTGAGATTTGTGCATCACAAATCTCAAGGCAAGATGAGTGGATAAAAAGTTGGTGCACCACTATTCATTATGAACTTAAGTTCATAGAGCCTTGCTCTATATATATAATACTCCTTTAAAAGCACGAGTTCGGAAAATCTTTCAAGAGTCAAAATTACCCTTTACTCTTTTAGATATTATATTCTAATACTACAATCCAAATTAGATAAAGGAGTTTATCTATATCTTTAATTTAAAAGTTTACTTTATTTTTCCAAGGAGTTAGTTTATTATCGTTATCTATATGGATGTTTATACCTCATATCTTTCGAAGTTCATATTATCTTAGAAGTGTTATATAATTAAATTTCTTAAGCCTTTAAATAGCCATGCTCAGCCGTGCCACTAGCTAGAGTAAATAAAAATTTTATTTTATTTTATCCCATCTATCTCTCTCCACATATCTTTTGCTATTTATTTAGTTTAGTAGTTTGCTCCAATATTTTTCATTTTCAAATATATTTCATTATTTTTGTGCTAGAGGGAAAAGGGAGAATGCGGCACGTATAGCATGCTTCACGCTATCAATTATGTACTTGAAGGTATTGATATTTCTTGTCCTTCATTGTAGGCCACTTGCTGATGTTGATTCACTTTAGTAATTGTTCAGTTTTAGGTCCAACATAGTATATAAAATATTTGCGCCGTTTTCATATTAGAAAGCATTTAATTTTGTTCGATTTTATGAATATGTGTTTCTTGGTGGATGTTTCTTATTTTTTCACTAGGTCCAAATATGCTTAGTAAATATATTGTTTTGTTAATTTAATTTATCGAAAGAACTTGAATTTATATTCTGTAGAAATTAGGGTTTATTCATAAATCTTGATGTATTTACTTTCTTCTTATAGTTTTATTGATAACACATATGTGATCTAATTAGATAATGAATTAATTATTATTGTTATCTGTTTTTTAAATTTATATTGTGTTTCAAATGAGGGTTGTTATGTTTGATAGACACATGGCAAATTCTACTCCAATAGTATTTATTAGCATATATACCCTTAAATATTCATGGGTATATTTAAAAATACCCTCCAAGTCTCAGTTACAAAACTATCCTCAAATCATTAATAAGCAATTAATCATCAACTTTGAAAAGCTAATTATAATCACAATGTAAAAATTATCAATAAAATAGTCAAATTTTTAGCACCAAGTCAATAATTTATTGATTTTAGGGGTATTTTTTTTACAAAGTTGATGATTTTAGGGTTAGTTTTGCAAATACTAAGATTTGGGGATTTTTGCAAATATGTGATTTAAGGGTTATATATGCAAATAACCCATCTTTTATTATTATTAAATATATGCAATAAACCTAAGTGTGTGGATAGCTTTTATTTCATTTTGAATTTAAATTAGGGAGCAACATTTTTTCCTTTTCCTTTTTTTTTTTGAAATGTAAGACTAATTGTAAATAACAAGATTTCTTATATATAAAAATGGGTGATTTAAACCATTTCTTTTCTATTGTCATCCTTTTATGTAGTCCATTTTGTTCTTTTACTTACGTAATAACATATCTAGATTTTATTGTTTTATGATGTCTTTCACTTGATTCTCCTCGCCCACTTTTAGATTTTAGTTCTCATCTTACTTTGATAGCCAATGTATATTGTAACAATAGTTACCACTAATCTATTCTTCAATATATAAAAATTCTTCACATATAACCACTAATAACTCTCCTCTCTATAAAAATGAAAATATGAGTAAATTTTACTAAATTGCCAATAAGTTTAGGCATTTGACAATAAACTTCAATATCTTTGAAACTCTCAAGAATCCCCAAAACTTTCTAAAGCTTCTAAATTAACATTGTTAGTTAATGTGTGGTCAAATGATCAAAATAACTCCAATAACTTTTGGAATAAAATACTCAATATGCTTTTAGTTTTATCACTTAACCTCCAATAACTGCTCATATAGAACCCTAATAATGGTTGTTTATTACTTTTAGGATTATGTATGTAATTTTAGATATTTAAGAGGTTGTTTCTAATTTTCTGATTTTAAAAGAATCGCTTGTAGTTTTCAATTTTTGCAAGGAGTTATGTTTAATATTTAAAAATTTTGAATAGTTATTTGCATTGTTCAAAATTTTAGGGGCTTCTTGAAAATTTTGATTTGTTAGACACCTTTTTAAATTTAAAATTTTTACGGATTTGTTTATAATTTTCATATTTTTAAAGAATATGTTTGTAGTTTTGGAGTTTTCAGGGTTGTCTATAATTTTTAGAACTTTAAGGTTGTGGTTTGTAATTTTAGATTTTTAGGGGTTCTCTCAGAACTTTACAATTTAAAGGGTTTTTATTTATAATTTTTAGTTTTTAAGGGGTTGTTTGTAGCTTCAAGTTTTGAGAGGACTATTTGTAGTTTTATTTTTGGAGTTGTTTATAATTTTATGGGTTAAAACGATTTGAGGGATGTATATTGGCTGAGGGATAATCTTCGTTAGTGTAAAATTATGGGGTAATGCCCTTATTGGGTTAAGTGAAAATATGAAAAATTTTTGATGGTTTTCTAAAATTCAAACTTATCAAGGGTTTCAATTAAGGAGAGCCATGAAGCAATTTTCTTAAATGTAAGGGTAATAGTAAACCACTAATCTCTCCTTTATATTTAAAAGAGAAAAGAATTAAAAATATGATTATTAGATTTTTAAATTAAGGATAATAAAGAGAATTAAAAATATGGTTATTAGATTTTCTAATTATGACTAATTATAATTTGAATAGGATTACCAAATATTTAACTATAATTAGAATTTGCTAATTCTGAATAAATTTAATTTGATGAGGATTCTAATTATGGATAGAAAATAAACCCATCATCATATAATACTTTTATTTTAATATTAAAATAGCATATGACACGTAGCATTGTTTTGTGCTTAAGTGGGATTGTTTTGTGCCTTTATGAGTATCACCCGCTTCTCATTACATATAAAGAAGGGATAAGCTAATTGTAATCTAATGCAAAATTATCAATAAAATAATCAAATTTTTAGCACCAAGTTGATAATTTGTTAATTTTAGGGTATTTTTCACAAAGTTGATGATTTGAGGGGTAGGTTTGCAAATACTAAGATTTGGGAGTATTTTTCAAATACCCATTATGTAAGGGTATATATGCAAATAACCCATCTTTTATTATTATTAAAATGTTACATGCAATAAACCTTTTTCTCATTACATATGATAGTATTCTCAAGAAGGTTTAAAAGCTTAGGCTTATTTTAGTACTAACTGTTATGTTCTTTTTTTACTTAAACTTCATTTATTGCATGTTTTGAAACAAATAACTACATAATTAATATCTAAATTTGATTAGTAAGTTTGTCAATGAAATTTCATAATTAATTAAACGCAAACGACATGTCAAGAGAAACTATCATTGACATACAAAATTTATAATTAATTAAAACAAACGGCATTTCGAAGAAACTAATACTATATGAAATTGTGTCTATTTCTTCAATTCAATTATTCAAATATCAAATCCCGTGCATTGCACGGCGTAAAACTAGTATATATATATATATATATATATATAATAATAGTCAATTTAAACTTAATACCCAGCCCAAGCCCACTTAACAATCACAACCCGAACCCATAACCCAAACCCGACCCGCTTCACTTAACCCAAACCCCCTCTCTCTCGTGCTCTCTTTCCTCAAAACCTAGCACCGCAGCCGCCGCAGCTCCGTCCTCTCGTCTCGGCGAACCCCCGTAGCCTCAGCTCCGCAATCGCATCCTCGTCCGTCCCCAAACACTCGTCCTCTCGACGAATCCCCGGAGCCGCCGCGTCTCCTCTTCAGGTAAAATTTTAAATTTTCATTTTAAAAAAAATTTTTAAACTGTTTTTAAAAAAAAAACTTATTCACTGTTTTTATGTAGATAATAATTATCTTGTTCAATTCTAGTTTAATTTTGTATGAAGAGAACACTAAATAGTTAATCTTGTTGAATTCTATGTTTTTGCAATTTTATAGGAACTTAATTCATATTTTTATGAATTATTATAATTAAATAAATTTAAAAATTGGCAAACGCCTGGGCGCTAGGCCCCGGCTGGAATGCCTAGTCCTCCTAGTGCCTTCTGTAACATTGATTGGTACTTACCGAAAGATTAAATTTTATGATATTTAATAATATCTTGAAATCTTGAACAAGTTAATCCTTGAGTACCGTTGACCGTTGATCTCTAGTGGAGTAAATACATGTTCATAAGGTTAAGGACATGTTTGGCAACTTTAGATTATAATTCACTTGGCTTATAATCCACAAATGGATTCTAAGCCAAGTGGATTATAAGCCAAAATGTTTGGTAAATTTAGTGGATTATAAGCCTTCATTGTTGTCAAAATAATCAAAAAACATTTAATGGGATTGGAGAAAGATAAATGGGGCTTGATAATTTTTGGAATGATGAGGGGTATATTAGTCTTTCACTCGGTCAAACCTTGTGGCTAATAAGCCACCAAAATATAAGCTGGATATTCTAGCTTTATTTTTGTTGGATTATAAACCAAAATAAGCCATTTGCCATGCATGTTGACCACTTGTCAAACATGCTCTGAGTAATACCAGATAAACAGAAGAAAAGAGCTATGACAACTAAAGATTGGTACTTTTAGTTGCCCTCTCTTACCAATAGGGTATTTTTAAAAGCTCGTGTCAATAAAACCCTTTCTCTCGCCAGCAGCAAGAATTTCGGCATGAATTGTAATATTTTTTTAAAACTTCTTTCACCCCCAACCTCTCAAAGAGCCATTTTAGAGGGTCATTTCCTGTCAGGATTCACCATGGTGGATTTGGCTATAGACTGCTAGGTAGCTAATAAAAAAAGTGACAGATAAAATATATCAGCCCAAGGGCTTGGTATCATGCGCTTACATGGCACTATAGTCTAAGACAATTCATCAGTCAACCTTTCTTTACAAGACCGCCAACAACTCGAAGCTATCATCCTTTTTCTTTCTACCATCATTGACCATGGTGTATCCTGACAGGAAATGACCTTTCCTGACAAGAAACGACCTTCTAAAATGGCTCCTTTCTTCTATTTATTTGGTATTACTCAGAGCATGTTTGACAAATGGTCAACATGTATGGCAAATGGCTTATTTTAGTTTATAATCCAACAAAAATAAAGCTAGAGTATCTAGCTTATATTTTGGTGGCTTATTAGCCACAAGGTTTGATCGAGTGAAAGACTAATATACCCCTCATCATTCCAAAAATTATCAAGCCCCATTTATCTTTCTCCAATCCCATTAAATGTTTTTTGATTATTTTTACAACAACGAAGGCTTGTAAGCCACCCATTTGCCCAACACTTTACTATTATATATGGAATATAATCCACTAAATTTACCAAACACTTTGGCTTATAATCCACTTGGCTTAGAATCCCTTTGTGGATTATAAGCCAAGTGAATTATAATCCAAAGTTGCCAAACATGTCCTTAACCTTATGAACATGTATCTACTCCACTAGAGGTGAATGGTACTCATGGATTAACTTGTTCAAGATTTCAAGTTATTAATAAACCTCATAAAATTTGATCTTTCGGTAAGTACCAAACTACCAATGACTTGTTCATTTAAACAGTTGTAATTATCTTATTGTCGACGATACTCATCGCTGATATTTGTATGTTGTGTCATGTCCCTTCTCATGGTCATTAAAATACAAACGATATGAAAGCAGAAGTTTTCACTAAAAACAATGATCTCATTTTATTTTTTTCATTGACTTTCTCAACTAAGTTCCTTAATTCTTGATGAATCTTATTTTCATCTTGAAGCTGAATGGTGTATGCCTACAACGACAACAAAGTCTTTATCCTAAATTTTTTGGGGTCGGCTACATGAATCATATTCTCTTGTTTAGTTCTGTTTTAGGATCATCTTCTCCCTTAAGTTAATCACTATCAGATCGTTCTTAATTTTGTAAGTTCTCTTAGATCATCTTTAATCTTCGCTCCATCAATTATAACCTTTACTTCCTGTCCTGATTGGCACATTTTGTGGCCTCCATTGCACATGACCAAACCATCTTAATTGATTTTCTCGTACTATCCTTAATATGAGCAACGTCTAACCTCTTATGACTGCACTTATTTCTAATCCTATCTCATAGTATATCTCTAAGAGTCCATTGTAACATTCTCATTTTTGCTACTCATTCTTCATTTCTTAATTGCCCAACAGATTAATAAGGAATGATGTATCCATAATGAATGTCAATGACTTATTCATGTAAGTTGATTGTATTTTGTAGAAGGAATTTGTGTGTCATATGTGTATCACCCTTCCCATCTATACAGAAACATCAATTTTCATCTTTTCCATTTTTTGTTATTTCTTTCAGTGACTTTCTCAACCATATGCCATAGTTTTTGGTGAGTGTTATTCATCTTGAATCTTAATATTGTACCCCCTATTTGCATAAATTGTAATTAGCTTTTATTTTGTTAGCAGGAAAGCTGAATTAGAAAACATATGGAATCCAAATTTTTTCGGTTTCTCAAAATTGTGGGAGTTGGATTCAAAGCCAGAACCGAAGCAGAAGGCCGTCAGCTTTTCCTGAAACTAGGTTACAGCCACGAGGTGGAGTTTGCTGTCCCTCCTGCTGTCCGAGTGTTTTGCTTCAAACCCAATATAGTTTGCTGCACTGGATTAGACAAACACAGGGTGCACCAGTTTGCTGCTGCTGTTCGTAGCTGCAAGCCTCCCGAGGTCTACAAGGGCAAGGGTATAATGTACATTGATGAAGTTGTTAAAAAGAAGCAAGGGAAGAAATCAAAATGATGTTTATTGTTTATTGTTTATTGTTGATTTGTGCGAGTTTGTTTGCAAGCTCAGTCTTCTGATGACAAGTTGTTTGTTTTAGGAAATGATGATAAGTTGTTACTTTCTCCGATGAAATGGTTTTAAGTGGGTTTGAGTCCCCTATATCATCCTAGTTGCTCATTTTCTTATTATGGATATCTATGCAAGCTGTTGGGTTTGAGTCCCCTATATTATCTTAGTTGCTCATTTTCTTATTATGGATATCTACATAAGCATGTTGCTTTAGCATTTTCTGGGATATGCATTTCATTGAGGAAGTCCTACATTATGTTTATTTGTACGCTATTTGTGTAAAATCTAGTCGGATCTTCATGATATTGAATATACCATTGTCCGTCTCCTATTAGAAACACCTAACAACAACCCTGAGGTTTTGTTCCATGTAAAGGACCCCAACAAGAGAAATTATGAAAAATTGTTTGCGCACCCATTTAATGAAGTTCTTCAGACTAGAAAAATGTTTACGATGTTTAGACTAGAGTAATATTTATCATGTTATTTTCGTATGTTTGTTTGTAAGAAGCTCAGTCTTTTGATGATGAGTAGTTACTTTCTTTGGTGAAATGGTTCGAAAAGGTAAAATGATTAGCATCAACGCAAGCTATTGGCTTTGAGTGCCCTTTATCATCAATTTGCTTATTTTCTTCTGTGGAACTCTCTTGCACTGCGCTTTTTTACTATTATCAGAGCCCTTTTTCTCAGAAGATGAACATAAAAGGGACCAAAATCCAGAGGATTGCTTCATATGCAGTCAAATATAAACTCCTCTGAGGTTAAATGCCTATGCTTCAGCTTGATGATAACCGTTTGAAATGATTCCAGGCAGAGGAGCACATTAACTGATTTAATATATAAATAGGAAAATATGTTTTGATGTACTCTAACATTAGAACTTGAAAATAGCAGTAAACAGATGTTACATTCCCATATAAACAAAAACATCAAATTCTCAGGACAATGTTCATTAAACACGAATTTATGTAGTCAGTGTTTTACAAGTTAAAAATATTCAGTCAAGTACATAAACCGAGAAGCAATGTCCTGAACAAGCCAATCAAAACCTTCAAGTAAACCCTCGCCAGTGTATGCACTACAACCAACAAGTTTCCAATGCCTGGTTTTGTCTAGAGCCTCCAGATTTAGCACCTATAATGTAGAAAGAAAATTCACCAAAAAAGTATTAGTTCCAAACAATATTTCGTATACAGTTTAAATTACAAAAACAGCGGCGTGATGTATAGGAGCTAAAGCAACACAAACTCATGCATTGTTGTCCAATTTGCTTAGACGATGATAGGTTAAAGAAATTTACAGTCAGCCAGTTTACTGGCGCCAAAGACACTATGAATATATCCGATTAATATCATTCAAGTTAATGATGTGTCTATTTAAGCTGCATTCTCTTGGAAGAAAGGACAACTGTGAGATAATAAATTGCTAAAGTACATAGCAATTTCCTAATCACTGTTAGCACAAGTAAACATATATTATGACCACAACAGGAGTTACTTTTTATGGATGATGATGAAAGCTTTCCACAGGAAATATGCACAGATGCAATACAATTCACCGTTATTTTATGGGTGAGGTACAAGCCTACAAGAGATATTATTTCAGTATTTCTTCCACTCCAAAGGGAAAAGTATAAATAGATTACTAAGAAAACAGCGAAAATGTCTGGAAAATATTCCTACATTAGATGCGAGTACTAGGAAACTAGGGTAGTTAAGAAAGAAGAGTTGAATGCCCTTGTGCTACTCCCAGAACAGATGTGCTCACTGCTTTTTTTTATGGGACACAAGTCCAAATGGGATATAACTTGAGCTTTTCCAAATAAATCAAAAATTGGCTATGTATTTCTTACACAAGCACGCATATAAACTTGAAGCCATATGTTGAACCCTGACAAAATTTAGAAATTTACATTTGGATGAAAACCACAATATCAAATAACAACAAATGTTCTCTAACCTTCAAGGAACTCTACAACCTTATAAACTTAACCATACTGTAAAAAGCCTCATAAAGCCCTAGCCCTAGCTTTGCTATACAACTTATGGGCCACTTCAGGTCCAACTTCAAGATTTTAAAAGATCTTTTAACGTATCACTTCAAGTGACTGTCAAATTCAGCAGTTTAAATAACAATGGTTTGACAAATTGGCAATGTGACACGGCATGGTCAGTGCAAGAATGACAGTTACACATTTTTATGGTATGGCCCTTCATGCTTATAGTCATCTTCGATAGGAATTTGGAATTGACCTAGGTGAACTTGAGTATGGTTGAGAACAAATTGTAAGATTTGTACTGTTCTTTTGTGAAGCTTCCACATCTTCGAGTTGTGTTTCATGTCTGAGGGCGTTTATGAGAAAATGCTTAGATTTGAAGTATTATCAGCTCCTAGAATTCCCTGACTATGTGCAAAACTGAGCAACATATATGGTACTGGCATGCTCACGGATATATGTTGAACATTCATAGCATATGAACTGAAGAGACTGATGGTAGATTGGTAGCTATACATAGCCTCCGAGAAAAGATAAAGATCCTTAAACCCACTCTATACCCAACTTCAGAAATATTAAAAGATAATGAGATAATTGTGAACAATGAAGGAAAATTGACTCGTGAACTTACTTTAGTTATCTCTGCTGGGGTGAGAGCCCCTTGTATATCCTGCTTATTTGCAAAGACCAACAAAGATGCTCCAGATAACCTCTGAAAAAACATAAGCAAGAAAAAAACGACATAATTAATTCAACTGTAAACACATATTTGCATTACCACATACAGAAAGAAATCCAAACACTATAAGATATAACAGAGACATGCAGAGTCATAATCAAGGGAGAAAACATTAATGGACTACGGAACCATGTTTTCTGCCACCCTATAAGAAAGCAGTGCGTAGTTCTTCACAAGAATGTCTTGATTGAGAAAAAATTTAAAAGTGAAAGAAATGCATCCTACAACCATATTTTCAGGATCCTTATGGCAGTCAAAGTGCAGTTTCTTAAAGAAATTACAGCACAAAATATCATTATCATATTCACATCCAATATTCAGACAATTGTGGTATTTTGAATTGCTACTCATCTAAAAAAGGCACTTTTGTAAAAGTGTATGTTATTGTGTGTTTGCATGTATTTGTGGATCCTTTTGTCACTCCTATATAAGATGATGACAACCACGAAGAAAACTCTACTTTTCTTTTAAAAATCTCTGTATGTGAGTTGCAAATTCACATGTGAAGTGGCAGGTTGTGAGACCCAAAATTTTAGTTTTTCTTTTGATCTTACTAAAAATTCTTCCTTTCATCAAATGTCAACCGTCCATCTACAATAAACAAACAAAACCCTAAGCCTAACATACTCAGCCACCATCCAATCACCAAATTATTTGTTGATGTCACTGCTGACATCAATCAGGTGGAATCGAGTTGTTTGACAGTTCACCTGCAAGATCTACAACCATCTGCAAAGGAGACAACTAATTCAAACCCTACATTGATGCATACAGTTGGGTGCTAATTTCTTCACCCCTCAAGGTGAGTTCTCAACATCTCCTTGTCTTTTAACTGTCAATTTTGCATCTATGTGGAATTGCATCACTCTTATAATTGGTTTGATTAATGCTATGACCTAGATTTTATTTATGTTATTATTTATTTCATCATCTAGATCACATAAGATATTGTCCTTTAGGATGCATGCATATAAGTTATGTCTGGGACTGAAGTCATCCATGTGTCCAGTGAATCCATATCTGCTTTAGTCATCCCAATGTACATTATCCTGCATCAGACAGTTTGCCAAGACTTAAATGAACCTAGAAGAATACATGACCATGTATCAAGAAGCTAATGATGTCAACAGGTTAGGTTTAAAAAAAAAAGTTAGCATGGTAAAGTTGAAGTGAACTGAGAGAAAAGGGAGGCTATGAAGAAAGCTTTAAGAATGCCTAAGAACTTGTTCTTGCTAATACAATTTAATATGCAGAAAATAAAAGAGGCAAGGCATCGAAGGAATGGCTTCTATTTCTATAGTTCAAATTAACTATAGAGTATTGACATACAGGTATTTGACTGTAATTCACAATATTAAAACTGTCTATCAGCAATAAATAAATAAATAAATAAGTAAAGAGATAAAAAATAAAAATAAAAATTATAGTTTGCGAGTGAATTAAGTGACAGCCTACACTTTAAGATAACATTCTAACCAACAAAGAAGAACAGCATAGCATCACAAATGAAAGTTAGCTAAGCAAATTACAAACACTATAAGGAATTTATTTTTTCAAAAGAGAAATAGAATTAGAAACCTCTTCTTTGAGGAGATTCTCAAGCTCCATTCTGCAATCTTCAAGCCTCCGAACATCAGAGCTATCAACAACCCAAACTAATCCATCAGTCTGCTCAAAGTAATTCCTCCAGTATGACCTAATGGTCTTCTGCCCACCAACATCCCATATGTTCAATGAATACCTAGACCATTTTTCCAAATTCTACACAAACATCAATAAAATTGCACCAAAATATGCAAACTCGCAATCAGATCTCTAATAGCAAAATCACAAGTCGTGCAATTTTTTTTATTAAAGACACAAGATCAGAAAAAATAACAAAATGGCAGCATAAATCGACTCAAATCCTAAATGAACCAGAAGATGAAAATTTGAGAGGGGATTCATGAACAAGATTTGATTTTTAAGAGTGGGTAGGTATTAATTACTTTTGGTACTTGATGGTTTTGATGTTGAATCCGAGGGTCGGGCTGATCACGCTGGTGTCCTCGCCATTGATTTTGAGAACTATTGTCGTCTTCCCCGAGTTATCGAGCCCCCTGCCCAGATTTTTGAATAACATAACAAAATTGAGTAATTGAAGAGAATAAGGGAATGAGAGATCCGAGGCGAGAGAGAGACTTACACCATTAGGATTCGCATCTCCTTCTCCTTCCTTTTTATTTTCCTTATGATGCTCAGAAGTCCCATGATCGCTGATATGAGAGGGAGAGAGATAGATGAGGTCTGAGCTCGCTGCCAAATATGGGTTTTTTCTCTGCGTGCTACCAAGGTAAACAGATAAATTTACACTTTTGCCGTTGCATCTTCTAAAGATTGCGATTTGGTTTGTTTTTTTTTCCCTTGTCCTCAACAATTGGCGCAAAAATTAAGTGGCTTTTCCCCCTAAATAGGCCCTCTCCCTTCTTCCAATCTGATTTTAATTAGTCCTTTGCAAATTTTATTTCTTTTCTTAATTAGTGAGTTTTCTCTGCTCTCAATTAGTGCTATGTCACTGAGAAGAATTTCAGTTTAAAGACAACTGAAAATTTCAGATTTGAGTCATATATTTATATTTCTCTCTTTTATGTTTTTATATTCCTAAATAATCTAATTAATTTTTAAATTAATGTTTCTTCATCCTTTAAGTTAATTATTTTTATTCGCTTCCTCATGTTAGATAAGTAATGGAAGACTTTGATTTAAATTTATCTATCTACATTATTTTATTTGGAAGTGATTAGTTCATGGTTAGTAACTATGGTAATGACTAGGGGTGTTAACGGAGCGGATACGGTTCAGATATGACACATACCATATCCATATCCGCTTTTTATAAATGGATACGGATTCCCTTCGGTAAGAAAAAACCTTAACCATATTCGCACTCATCGAAACTAATACGGTTCGGATATTAGAGAATCGGATCGGATACGATCACGGATATAAAACGGACTCTCCTCCAATGAATCTTTGTTTTCTTAATCTAGATCGACAAATTCAAAGTCTCAGAAGAAAAGTGTACGTAATCTATTATGAGCTATGTTTATGTAGGGAAACTCTCAAGATTAACTTGCAATGCTACGTTTATGTATGTGACTCGCCTTAAGAAACATATCCATGGTATTATTCCTTACATGCCTTTTTCAGAAAGCACTATAAATGAAAGCATTCTTTGTGTCATACTAAATGTGGTGCTACAAAGAATAGTTGCATCTATCCATAATGCAAGATGGCGTAAACTATCAAATTAAACCATCAACACTTCAAAATTTCGATAGAAGTGAAACCAATACGATTGCACTACATAATTAAGACGCATTGCGTAATAGAGAAAAATCCTAACTAGATCAAACCCAACTCAAGAAGTAGCTTAAAATTTTTAATTCTTCATACATAAAGAAAATCCAAACCGCACTCCAACAACAATCAAAACAAGGAAATTACAAAGAACCCATTTGTTAATGAAACAATATAAAGACTAAATAGGGGAAACACAAAGTGTTACCGCTAACAACAAAACACCCAAAAGGATGATGATGGAGCAAATGGGAGGGCGGCGGCGGATCTGGCGGCTGGTCCCGCCAGAGGAGGGCCGGAGGGGGGGGTGAGAAGGGAGGAGACGGGGTTGGAGGCGGAAAGGATCCGTTGGACATGAACGGTGGAGGGCGAGGGAGGCGGAGAGGGAGGGTGGGAGCAAGAGGAGGGAGATGATAGCTAAGGTTTGAGAATTTGGGAATTGAGGTATCGGATTTGGAAAAGTTGGGTTTTACCTAGAAATTTGGGTTTTGGGTTGGTTAGTGGTTACGGGTTTGGATACATAAATGGACCCAATCCTTATGTTGATTGAATTGCGGATATCGGATCCGCATCAATCTTACACTCATATCCGGATCCGGATCCGTATCCGAAAAAAATTCAAAATCGGATCCGTGTCCGAAACCGTATCCGCTCGGTTTTAAAAAGAGCTTACCATATCCGCATCCGTTCGGATACGGATGCGGATCATGGTTTTAAATGTCGGCCGACATGTCGGACATGTCGGCCGACATGCCGGACATGGCGGCCGACATGTCGGATTAGAGGCTAGAGCCATACCGGATATGACCATTTCAAGTCGGATATCGCTTTTAGGTTCATGTCGGACATGTCGGGATATTATGACATATCTACCGATTTTCGGACTTGAAAAATCGAAATCTACCGCTTTTTGTTTTGTTATTTTTGTTTATTTATTTATTTATTTATTTATTTTTTGAGTTGATAGTATTGGGGTTTGGGTTTAGTACTCAAAACCCAAACCCGATAATTCTTTTTAGCCTTTTGTTCCCAAAGTAACCCGATAGCATATAATATAGATTAGGCAAAGAAAAAAATGTTGCTCTTTTCCACCGTGATCTCCTCTCGCTCGCCTTCGTCTCTACAAATTGAAATTGTGAATTCATAAAAGTGTGATGTAAACAATAAGTTTGAACCGTAGCTTGAAATCAATCCAAAGTCTAACACTATATGTCAATTTTATGCAAGGCACTTTACTTTATGTTAATTTTATGCAAGGCACTTCGAAAGTTTTAGTTTCACAATGTGTATTTTGTTTATTTGTTGGCATAATATTTCACTGTTTCTCTTCAAGAAATGAAAAACAACTCGTGTCTTGATGATGAATACTCAACTCAAGTAGGATATGCTATAACAAGACAAGTGCATTCCATCTTGATGACCAAAATTGAGTAGAAATCCATCCGATATGACAATCCGATATTTAGTACATGTCCCCCGACATATCCCCGATTTCCGCTATCCGACATGAATTTCAGCTATCCGACATGAACCCGACATCCGACATTTAAAACCTTGATGCGGATCGGTTTGGATAAAACCAAACCGTTTGGCACCCCTAGTAATGACTCTCCTAGGGATAGTTAGTGAGTGAAAATGCACTAACCACAATAAACAATACTTTCTAATTTATTTGCTCAACATTTGAGAAGGATACTCTCAATTCTACTTTGAATGATTTATCAAGCAACATTAAAGAGAAAAATGAGGATGCTAGACCATAATACTTTGTGATGAGTCACCGCTATTTTAATTTTAAAAGTAGTATTAAACTATTAATCATTATAGAGAAGTATGCCCCTTTTTACAATTAGAAACAGATTGAAACATAAAATAAAATTGTTTACGGGGTTATATACATAATTCAGCCCAAAATAGGGGAAAGGAGTATGCATGTTAGTGTAAATTGGCATCCACTTACAAATGATCGTCAAGAATTCCTCGATGAGGTATTAAGGACAGAGTTTTGTAATATGCTCTAATACCGTACTACCTATACATTTTTGTAACATTAAATTTGCCTAACACACTCTAATACTGTAATACCTATATTTTTGTTACATTAAATTTTTGGCGTTTATATTAAGGCTAAATTTTACAAACACCCCAAAACATTGATGCATTCCCACAAAACCTCCTTGAACTTTGTTTTTCCCACTAAATGCCAAAACTTTTCCCACAAAACCCAACAACTCCAAAGAGCCTCGAATAACCCCTAAAACTTTTAACTTTTTCTGAACCCCTCCAAAAAGCAATGAGAAGAGGAGAAGATGAGCTCCAGATAAACAATAAAAGAATAGAATTAGGTAAAGTCTAGTTAAAAGAGAATCTTTTGGGCGCTTTCGTGAAAGAATTAAAAGTTTTGGGGGTTATTTGAGGTACTTTGGAGTTGCGAGATTTTGTGCGAGAAGTTTAAAGGTTTAGTGGAAAAACAATGTTCTGGGTTTGTTGGAAACAGAATTGAACCAGGGACTAGGGGATGTTAGCAGTATTACTGCTGCCTTCCCAAACCACCTACGCTACTTGTGATGGGTAGTGACAATTAGGAACTGGTGCTTATGTAATAATGTAAATGTGTTCTTTGTTCCAATCGATAGTTTATTTTAACCATATTTTTGATAATGTGAAGCTTGTTACCTTTCATCATTACTATTCTTTTTTACAACCAAATTATCCCGCATATAACATGGCATTATTATGAACAAAAACTATAAAATAGTGTATCAAGCATTTATTTAGAAAGTTCTTTTTAATTTGTGGATTAAAAATATTCTATGATTGATGTCTCATGTTCATCAGAGAAAACTTCCTTAAGAGAAGTTCTCCAATCAAATCCACTCGTCAATGAAGGGTGCAGTACAAGAGCTGATAGGATCTTGAAAATCTTGATTTTCTACGTATTCTCATATAGCCAGATACGCCTTTCTTATATAGACTTAGGTTAGCCTTCCTGTTAAATGTTTTAATCGATGTAGAAGTCTTCCAAAAAACTAAAATAATTATAATAGGAATTTGAATAGTATTGCATTTAAACCCCTTGTCACACACCAGAGACGGTATAGGGTGGGACACGACTATTTCGTCAAATCATTTATCGGTAATTCGGTACAACGAAATACTCCCCCTATGAATACTCATAAGCATGTTCTATACATCCATAATTACTTGCAATATATCAGTCTTAGAATACAATCTCAGAACATCCAATACAATAATGATCAATCACACTTAAATGACAAAGACAGTGCGGAAGCTAAACAAACTCTCAATAATCAAATATAATATCCAAAAAAAAATCTCCAGGGTATGAGAATAAGTAGCTAAAAACTTTTACTCACATGACATCAAATATAAACAAAATATCTAACTGAAAATAAAGAGCTATAATACCTCAAATAGAAAACTAAGCTGCATGGCAAACTAGCTACTTCCGAAAAATCTGCTTGTTTAGGTATGCACACTCGCACTACTAGTAGGACCGCCTCTAACTATAAACTGTTGATCGACCCCAACGGTCAAACCCATTGGGGCAAAAATAAACCCGTTGGGCAAATCACATGGGGCAAATTCAGCCCCAACGGATATTTCATCCGCACCAACCGTTATAGCCGCTTGTGCAAGTAATTAATTAATTTTATTTTCAAATTCAACCCCAACGGGTGTTTCATCTGCACCAATGATTCACATACATCCAATCCTTAACTCGATATAGTCATGTGCCATGCTAACCTAAATAACTCAAAGTTAGCGATAACATCTCTACAAATTATGCGCATTGCATCAAAGGACAAAATTGGAAATCCACAAATATCAAATAGACATTCTACAATACCGAGATATTATTATATATGCCTACTTAGAGAATCTAAAAAGAGCAAGTACACAAGAAATGTCTTTTCTCAATAGAATATGTTAAGAGATAATTATAGAGATCAGAAAAAAAAAACTATGGGTAGCTATATACGAAACTTCACCGGATATATAACTCAACAATATAGCTTCAGTGGACTCATTCACGTGTCTCCTAAGAAAATCTACAATACCGAGATATTATTACGATTTTTATATATTAAATAACATTTGTGGAAAAGCTTAAAACCTCCAACTACTAATTCCTAGAGCTTGATGTCATGTGTGTTTGGGTCGAAAGTTGTTTCCATTGTAAAACTTGAGAAAATTACACTTTTGATTCTCGCTACAAAAGAAATTTAAATAACTCTCACAAACTCGAACAAAAGACAATACAAGTGTAGATCTCTTGTTTTAGGTGGGACTTTGCACGTGCTTGGGGGCGCGTATCCGTGGACCACCGGCGGCGATCGTCCGAATCGGCGGGGTTTAGTTGATGCTTCGCAAAGGAAACAAGAACTTAAGCAAATATCTTAGCAAGGTAAGATATCTACTCTTCTCAAGAATAAGTCAAAGCTTAAACTCGAGGAATCTCCGTGTGGATCGTGTTCTTGAACTCCGAAGCTTGGATCTCGATTGGCCCTTCGATGGTGACCCACGCCCAAGTGAGCGTGGGAGGATATTTATAGTCTTTGGGAAACGCGGCTCTCGGAGAAACACAAGTGTCATAAGTGCCCAACATTTGCGGTTAAGCGGCGGCTGGTACTTCAGCGTAAAGCGCCTCGTTCAACTGGCGAGGCGATTGGTACCTGTTGTGGCGAGCAATATGGTGCCTCGCTAGCTGGCGGCGGTGTAAATCCCTCGGTATTGTAGCGGTTTTATTTGCTTTTAGCGCGATTAAATGCCCTAAAATCACGCTAGTGGCGATTTTCGCCGCGGTAACCGCCATTAAAGTATCTCGAACGCCTCTCGCTGATAAAGTCAAGTGGGCCCAATCTGCATTGATTTAGACCCTTCAAGAGCTCGTTTCAGTATTACCGTCTGCGCCTTTGGCGACCACAAATAAGTGCCTGCGCTATGGCGAGACACATCAAGGTGTCGCTTCGTGGCGAGCACAAACAAGTGTCTCGCTAGTAGCGAGACACATCAAGGTGTCGCTAGTGGCGAGGCACCTGTCTGCATTACTTGGTGAGACACAAGCAAGTGTCTGCTCATGGCGAGGCACAAACAAGTGTCTGCATAGCGTGGCGAGACACAATCTTCCCATGTGTTGACTTCTTGAGATTTCAACGACGTTGTCCTTCGATCTTCTCATAATTTAGTCATATTTGAGATTCTTGACGAATTTTGATGCCTACAGATATTCTCCAAAGTTTTCGACTCTCGTATTTTATCGAGGGTCTCAAATACTTTGATAAGATGCTTTGCTTCGCTCAACGTTGAACTTTGTAGAAGAGGCCCGTGTTTTGCTTCAGCTTAAACCCCGGTACGCGATGTCGCTATCCATATTCGAAGTTCAATAATCTGCATTTGTATTTGAATGGATTGAAATGTCAAGTCGATTTTGGACTAATCATCTTCATCTTGAAGGTCACCACTGGGTTGCGACGATTTCTAAGAAAGCTTCTATATGGAATATGGAACCATTTGTTTTGAATATCTGCCTTGAGCCTCGAGTTCTTGAGAGCAGGTTTGGAATTGTGTCTTCTCTTGGAAACTAACGTTGTGTCTTCTCTTGGTACGAACACATTGTGTTTTCTCTTGGAAAACAAACCCGTTGTGTTTTCTCTTGGGTAACGAACCATTATTAGGTAGACCTCTCACTCATAAAAGGAATCAAGAGGGATTTTGATTATGGTCCTAACTGTAGGAAGGTTTGACCGGGATAGGAATTTTGAGACAATCCTAGCTGTGGAAGGTTTGATCGCTCAATTTGGAAGTGGACCTCTGCTCATGGAAGGAATCGAGAGGATTTTGGCCGGTCCTAACTGTAGGAAGGTTTGACCGGGATAGGAATTTTGAGACAATCCTAATGGGAAGGTTTGATCGCTCAATTTGGAAGTGGACCTCTCGCTCATGGAAGGAATCGAGGAGATTTTGACCGTGGTCTGGCTGTAGGAAGGTTTGACCGGGATAGGAATTTTGAGACAATCCTAAGCTGTCGGAAGGTTTGATCGCTCAATTTGGAAGTGGACCTCGCTCATGGAAGGAATCGAGAGGAGATTTTGACCGTGGTCTGGTGTAGGAAGGTTTGACCAGATAGAATTTTGAGACAATCCTAGCGTCGAGGAAGGTTTGATCGCTCAATTTGGAAGTGGACCTCTGCTCATGGAAGGAATCGAGAGGGATTTTGACCGTGGTCCCGATCGTAGGAAGGTTTGACCAGATAGGAATTTTGAGACAATCCTAGCAGCCGGGAAGGTTTGATCGCTCAATTTGAAGTGGACCTCTCGCTCATGGATTATCCACCCCAACTTTCTTTGCAAAATTGAGGCATTCATTTAGAATAGTTTATACTCATATTCCTATTGGAGTAAGAAGGAGAAGCGCTTTAACCTCTTGTACTCATCGGAGGAAGTTATCATTCGGCTTATTTAGTTAAGGCGCTGACGACGAGCTTGGATGATGGCCTTGAGAGCTAAGCAATCCTTAGTATGATGGAGGATCCTCACGTGGTGCATACGGTATTTAGGGTCGAAGTCTTGTCGGCCTCCTCGATTTGTAATAGGTGGCAACTTGATTTTGTTGTTATCAAGGAGGTGTTTGAAGATGATCGAACTTCTTCGCCTCCGAAAGAGTATGTCCCGTGGAATTCGATTTAGAAGCTTTTGGCGTGATGCGTTGTTGCGACGTTTGACTAACTGGCGATCCACAGATGCCTTTCCTCTATTACGAGAGGAAAAATTTATCGAGGGTCACCACCTTTTCGCTTCTTTCACCTTTCTTCTTTTGAGGAAACGTCGCTTGTTCTCCTCGTGGATCTTTCCATGTAGTTGGTGGGGCGACCCCGTGACTTCCAACAATTCTATAGAAAGATTGTTGTGGCAAGTCTTCAATATGAACTCTTGATGGTGGATCTCTGCGATTCCGGCTTTATTAGCGGGCGCTTAAGCAGTCAATCGTCTCTCCACTCTTACGCTTTTCATCCAAGAGGGTTCCAATCGAGACTTGATGTGCGTCATTGAAAAGTTATTGAGGAACAAGCTTTCTATATCATTCCAACAGTTGATGCTACCGGCCTTGAGTCTTGATACCCGATGAAGGCTGCCATGAGGTACCAACGAATGACCAATCATCAAAGGCTCATTTCCGAGATCACCCCCAAATGTGATTTGAAGTAAATCGTGTTGTGTAGTGACCCTCTCCACCAAATGGCGGAAGTTGATCAAATTGAATTTGGTGGTAAGGAATTGAATTCCACTCTCTAGGATCACGGACCACGGGATACGGTCCTTTTGACTTCTGTGTGGACATCAAAGCATTGATTTTATCTTCAAGCTCTTTCATCTTTTCGCCATCATCCTCCCCTGCTTTTGGATTACTTCCAATAGGAAGAATTGGACCATTTCCACCTTGAGCACCGGATCGGCTTTCTTTGGAGGTTGATCGGTAAATGTGTTCATCAATCTCGAATCGTTGTCTTCAACATTATGGGCATTATGGTGGGTAACTCCACCTTGTTGATCGGATTCGTGGTGTTGATCGACCTGTGTTGTTGTGCAACCGTATGGGTTTGCAACTCCTCATCTCATTGCATGCTAGCTCCATCATTCTCATTTAGCTCTTCTCTTTGCTTGGCTAAGGCTTCTTGTAGCATTTGAGCCGTGACATCGGAGTAATTGCAAAAGCTTCTCCGATGGCGACTCAACACTTGACATTGTGTCGCGGGAAGCTATCGCCGAATTGATGTCGGAAGCTTCACATCGATGACTCTCCTCATGCATCCTTCTATAGTCGACGCGCTGTAGCTCGCAATTGTAACCGACATTCTCTCGAGAAATCGAGACCCGACCTTTCCTCGAGGTGAAATCGGGATGCATCCGTGTTGGTCCTTTCCTTTGTTCACCATGTTGATAGTCACCGGAAACTCATCAAATGGATGGATGATCTCTTTCTTCTTATGTCGTCTTGGTGTGGCTTGAATCTTCGTTTTGGCGGGGAAAGCCGTTCGAATCTTGAAGCTCTTTGTGGGTGAGCGCTCACTCGTAACGTGCACATCCCGATAACGCCTTAATCAATTTTGCACATGAGCAAGAACAATCTATTTAGATGTCGTCATCTTTAGGTGTGTTGCCACTGACGATGATGTGGTTGGTGTGGGTTATTGCAAATAACATTTCCACCCCTGCATGTAACTTGGTTCTCGACCGAGGACAAGTCTTCGGGGCATCGACTATCGAAGTTGCTTCGCATGAATAATAAGCGCTTGATCGCCTTTAGTGACTTTGCGAATCACACGCTTCGCTTTGTCTTTATCGGCGGACTCGGACCCCTTAGGGATACTCAAACGAGACACAACGAACTCTTTAGTTTGGTATGCCGATGGCTCGACACATTTCAACATCATTTGGAATAGTGCGACCTCGACTGTCGTTGTTTATGAATCGTGACCCAAATGTTCCATTACCGGTGTTTTGGCTTTAGTTCTCGATGGTGGACCAAGGCGACTAAACACCGGGTTAAAGGCTTCTCGCTTGATGGATTTCGGACTGCCGGTTGATATTGGGAGAAGTGGAAAAGGCGGAAAAGTCCATTTTTGATAAGGCATGGAAGAGCTGCTGTTGTTGGCGGGCGTTGACTGTCTCGGCGCGAGTTCTGTTACCTGTTGTGAAGGCGGCTCGAACTGTCTGGCCTTGGCGGTTGCTTATCTCGGCCGAAGGTTGTTGGCGAAGCGGAGACTCTTGAGCGATTTTGATGTCGACCGGGGACCCGAATCTTGCGATTTTGAGTCGATTCCACGGTTGATTTGACTCCTGCGCTTGCGAATAATAGCGATACCGCGAACAGCAGCGTGCCTGCGCTTTTAGGCGCTCCTTCCTTGTCAATCGGGTCCTTTTGACGAGAACTCATTCTTCCTTGGGAGGTGTTGTGGATTGAGGTTGGCGTTGTAACTGGCGGCGCCTCTGCTCCGCGGTTCGTGTTGTAATGAACTCCGCCTCGTTGATTCCATGGCCTTTGCAAGTTGTCGGGCCATCTTTTGGCGTTGTCTCGGCGAGAGCCTCTTCGTCGGGCGATTGAATCTTGTTAAATGACTCTTCTTCCGAAGGAGTCAACTTGAGCAGCTCTCGGCTTTGAGATCCAGGGGTGTTGTTGAGAGAAATGCGCCTCCGTGCAAGCGAGCGAGAATCGTTCGCCTCACAACGAAGCGAACCTCCTCTTAGGAGATGATATCCTCCGATGTTTGCGGGTGAGGAGGATTTCGACGAGGAAGAGGAGAGATATTCTTCAACTCGCTTGATCGAAGAAGTAATCGATCAATCGACCATGAGTGAAACGGTCGGCTACAAATTGCGACACAGCGATCTCGGGCTCCGGGCCGATGGCTCCATTTGTAATTAGCCACCATGCGTGTTTGGGTCGAAAGTTGTTTCCATTGTAAAACTTGAGAAAATTACACTTTGATTCTCGCTACAAAAGAAATTTAAATAACTCTCACAAACTCAACAAAAGACAATACAAGTGTAGATCTCTTGTTTTCGTGGGACTTTGCACTTGCAGGGGGCGTAATCCGTGGACCACCGAAAGCCGATCATCGAATCGACGGTTTAGTTGATGCTTATAGGAAACAAGAACTTAAGCAAATATCTTAGCAAGGTAAGATATCTACTCTTCTCAAGAATAAGTCAAAGCTTAAACTCGAGGAATCTCCGTGTGGATCGTGTTCTTGAACTCCTAAGCTTGGATCTCACGATTGGCCCGATGGCCAGGCCCCACCTTGAGTGAGCGTAGGGAGGATATTTATAGTCTTTGGGAACGTGCCCTCCGGAGAAACACAAGTGTCATAAGTGCCCAACATTTGCAGTTAGCGCTACTGAAGCCGCCATACTAAGCAGCTTCGGCGACCGCGACACGCCGCCACGGCAGGAGGTATTGATACGCCGCTAACCGGCGAGGCAATGTCGCCCCTCCAAATTGTTGTAATTTGCCCGCTTTAGGCACGAAATGCTCTAAAATCACGCTTAGTAGCGATTTTCGCCGCGGTAACCGCCATTAAAGTATTCAACGTCTCTCGCTGATAAAGTCAAGTGGGCCCACCGCATTGATTTAGACCCTTCAAGAGCTCGCTTCTCTGTTTCGGCGCCTCGCCTTTGGCGACATAGTGCCTCGCCTATAGCGACACATCAAGGTGTCTCGCTAGTGGCGAGGCACAAACAAGTGTCTCGCTAGTAGCGAGACACATCAAGGTGTCTCGCTAGTGGCGAGGCACAAACAAGTGTCTCGCTAGTGGCGAGGCACAAACAAGTGTCTCGCTCATGGCGAGGCACAAACAAGTGTCTGCATAGCGTGGCGAGACACAATCTTCCCATGTGTTGACTTCTTGAGATTTCAACGACGTTGTCCTTCGATCTTCTCATAATTAGTCATATTTGAGATTCTTGGCAATTTTGATGCCTCTGGATACCCCTCAAAGTTTTGGACTCCTCGTATTTTATCGAGGTGCGAAATACTTTGATAAGATCTTGCCTTACGTTCAGCGTTGAACTTTGTAGAAGAGGCCGTGTTTTGCTTGAGTTTCTTAAACCACGGAGTGCGCGATGTCGCTATCCATATTACGAGTTCAATAAGCATTGCATTTGTATTTGAATGGATTGAAATGTCAAGTCGATTTTGGACTAATCATCTTCATCTTGAAGGTCACCACTTGAGTTCGCGATCGATTTCTAAGAAAGCTTCTATATGGAATATGGAACCGATTTGTTTTGAATATCTTGCCTTGAGCCTCGAGTTCGAGGAGTTTGGAATTGTCTTCTCTTGGGGAAAACTAACCCGTGTGTGTCTTCTCTTGGGGTAGCGACACTTTGTGTTTTCTCTTGGAAAACAAACCCGTTGTGTTTTCTCTTTGGGTAGCAAACTGTTATGGAGTAGACCTCTCACTCATAAAAGGAATCAAGAGGGATTTTGATTATGGTCCTAAGCGTAGGAAGGTTTGACCAGGATAGGAATTTTGAGACAATCCTAAGCTGTGGAAGGTTTGATCGCTCAATTTGGAAGTGGACCTCTCGTTCATGGAAGGAATCGAGAGGATTTTGGCCGTGGTCCTAAGCGTAGGAAGGTTTGACCGGGATAGGAATTTTGAGACAATCCTAAGCTGTCCGGAAGGTTTGATCGCTCAATTTGGAAGTGGACCTCTCGTTCATGGAAGGAATCGAGAGGAGATTTTGACCGTGGTCCCATCGTAGGAAGGTTTGACCGGGATAGGAATTTTGAGACAATCCTAAGCTGTCGGAAGGTTTGATCGCTCAATTTGGAAGTGGACCTCGTTCATGGAAGGAATCGAGAGGAGATTTTGACCGTGGTCCCGTAGGAAGGTTTGACGGGATAGAATTTTGAGACAATCCTAAGCGTGGAAGGTTTGATCGCTCAATCTGAAGTGGACCTCTCGTTCATGGAAGGAATCGAGAGGATTTTGACCGTGGTCTTTGTAGGAAGGTTTGACGAGGATAGGAATTTTGAGACAATCCTAAGCGTGGGAAGGTTTGATCAATCACGGAAGTGGACCTCGTTCATGGATTATCCACCCCCAACTTTCTTTGCAAAATTAGAACGCATTCATTTAGAATAGTTTATACTCATATTCCTATTGGAGTAAGAAGGAGGCGGTTTAACCTCTTGTACTCATCGGAGGAAGTTATCATTCGGCTTATTTGGCGTTAAGGCGCGGCCGAGAGCTTGGATGATGGCCTTGAGAGCTAAGCAATCCTTAGTATGATGGAGGATCCTCACGTAGTACGCCACGGTATTTAGGTCCGAAGTCTTGTCGACCTCCTCGATTTGTAATAGGTGGCAACTTGATTTTGTTGTTATCAAGGAGGTGTTTGAAGATGATCGAACTTCTTCGTCGAAAGAGTATGTCTGTGGAATTCGATTTAGAAGCTTTTGGCTGATGCGTTGTTGCGACGTTTGACTAACAGCGATCCACAGATGCCTTTCCTCTATTACGAGAGGAAAAATTTACTCGAGGGGCCACCTTTTAGCTTCTTTCGGCTTTCTTCGAGGGAAGCGTTCGGCTTGTTCTCCTCGTATTTTGAGATCTTTCCATGTAGTTGGTGGGGCTGACCCTGACTTCCAACAATTCTATAGAAAGATTGTTGTGGCAAGTCTTCAATATGAACTCTTGATGGTGGATCTCTGCGATTCACGGCTTTATTATGGGCGCTTAAGCGATCAATCGTCTCTCCACTCTTACTTTTCATCCAAGAGGGTTCCAATCGAGACTTGTGTGCGTCATTGAAAAGTTATTGAGGAACAAGCTTTCTATATCATTCCAACAGTTGATGCTACGGCCTTGAGTCTTGATACTGATGAAGGCGACCCTGAAAGTACAACGAATGAGAATCATCAAAGGCTCATTTCCGAGATCACCCCAAATGTGATTTGAAATAAATCGAGGTGTTGTGTAGGTGACCCTCTCGATCAAATGGCGTGAAGTTGATCAAATTGAATTTGGTGAGTAAGGTGAATTCCACTCTCTAGGATCTGGACACGGGATACCGTCCTTTTGACTTCTGTGTGGACATCAAAGCATTGATTTTATCTTCAAGCTCTTTCATCTTTTAGCCATCATCCTCCTGTTTGGATTACTTCCAATAGGAAGAATTGGACCATTTCCACCTTGAGCACCGGATCGCGCTTTCTTTGGAGGTTGATCGGCGTAAATGTGTTCATCAATCTCAGAATCATTTGTCTTCAACATTATGGGCATTATGGTGGGTAACTCCATTGTTGTTGGATTGAGTGTTGGTGGACCGAGTTGTTGTGCAACTATGGGTTTACAACTCCCTCATCTGTTGCATGGCTAGCTCCATCTCTGTTCTCATTTAGACCTTAAGCTCTTCTGCTTGGCTAAGGCTTCTTGTAGCATTTGAGCGGGACATGGGGAGTAATTGCAAAAGCTTCTACGGGATGGCTTGACACTTGACATTGTGTCATCGGAAGCTATCGCCGAATTGATGTGAGGCTTCGTCATCGGATGACTCTCCTCATGCATCCTTCTATAGTCGATCGTTGGGTAGCTTCCAATTATGCAGAGACATTCTCGAGAAATCGAGACCCAACCTTTCCTCCGAGTGAAATCGGGATCATGCGTCATTTGGTCCTTTCCTTTGTTCACCATGTTGATAGTCACCGGAAACTCATCAAATTGGATGGATGATCTCTTTCTTCTTCGATGTCGTCTTGGCTGTGGCCGGATCTTCGATTCTTGAGCGGATTCGAATCTGAAGCTCTTTGTGGGTGGCGTTCGACTCGAAGGGCACATCGATAACGTCTTAATCAATTTTGCACATGAGCAAGAACAATCTATTTAGTCAATCGTCATCTTCGTGTGTTGCCACTGACTGATGATGTGGTTGGTGTGGGTTGCAAATAACATTTCCACCCCGGATGTAACTTGGTTCTTGGTGGAGGACAAGTCTTCTTTGGGGCATCGACTATTGGGTTGCTTACATGAATAATAAGCGTTTGATCGCCTTTAGTGACTTTGAATCACAGCCGTTTGTCTTTATCGTGACTCACGGACCCTTAGGGATACTCAAAGCGAGACAAGCGGAACTCTTTAGTTTGGTATCGCGTCGGATGGCTCGACACATTGAACATCATTTGGAATTTGGATGCGACCTCCAACTGTCGTTGTTTATGAATCGGGTGACCCAAATGTTCCATTCGCGGTGTTTTGGCTTTAGTTCGATGGTGGACCAAGCGACTAAACACAGAAGTTAAAGGCTTCTCGGTTGATGGATTTCGGACTTAACGGTTGATACCTGTAGGAGAAGTGGAAGAAAGGCGGAAAAGTCCATTTTTGATAAGGCATGGAAAGTGCCTGTTGTTGGCGGCGATTGACTGGCTGGCCGAGCGATTTCATACCTGTTGTTGGCGGCGGCGTATCTGTTGGCGTTTACGGCTATCTCGGCCGAAGGTTGTTGGCGGAGACTCTTGACCGATTTTGATGTCGACTTGGGACGAAATTGCGATTTTGAGTCGATTCCACAGTTGATTTCGACTCTGCGCCTTGCGAATAATAGCGCATACGAGCAGCGTGCCTGGCGCTTTAGGCGCTCCTTCCTTGTCAATCGGTCCTTTTGGCGAGAACTCATTCTTCCTTGGGAGGAGTGTTGTGGATTGAGGTTGGCGTTGTAACTTGCGGCCCTCTGCAAGTTCGTGTTGTAATGAACTCCGTCTGATTCCATGGCCTTTGCAAGTTGTCGGGCCATCTTTTGGCGTTGTCTCGGCGAGCCCTCTTCGTCAGGCGATTGAATCTTGTTAAATGACTCCTTCTCGAAGGAGTCAGCAGCGAGCTCTCGGCTTTGAGATCCACCGGGGTGTTGTTGAGAGGAAATGCCTCCGTGCATAAGCGGCGAAATCGTTGCGCTCCTCAACGAAACGAACCTCCCTCTTAGGAGATGATATCCTCCAGATGTTTGCGGGGTGAGGAGGATTTCGACGAGGAAGAGGGAGATATTCTTCGAACTTGGCTTGATCGAAGAAGTAATCCGATCAATCGACCATGAGGTTGGCGATGTTGCAAGGTGACACAACGATCTCGGCTCGAGACCGTTGGCTCAGCAGTGAATCGCCATCGTGTTTGGGTCGAAAGTTGTTTCCATTGTAAAACTTGAGAAAATTACACTTTGATTCGGTTACAAAAGAAATTTAAATAACTCTCTCAAACTTCGAACAAAAGACAATACAAGTGTAGATCTCTTGTTTTCGTGGGACTTTGCACTTGCAGGGGGCGTAATCCGTGGACCACCGAAGCGGCGATCATCGAATCGGCGGGGTTTAGTTGATGCTTACAAAGAAACAAGAACTTAAGCAAATATCTTAGCAAGGTAAGATATCTACTCTTCTCAAGAATAAGTCAAAGCTTAAACTTCGAGGAATCTCAGTGTGGATCGTGTTCTTGAACTCTCGAAGCTTGGATCTCGATTGGCCCTTCGATGGCCGAGCCCCACTGAAGTGGGCGTAAGAGGATATTTATAGTCTTTGGGAAGCGTGCCCTCTGGAGAAACACAAGTGTCATAAGTGCCCAACATTTGCGGTTAAGCGGCGGCTCGAACACCGGCGTAGCTGCCTAAACTTCTTGGCGAGGCGATTAATTTGCCACCATGGCGGCGAGGCAATATGGGCTGCCTGCTAGCTGGCGGCGATTAGATCCCTCGGTATTTGTGCGGTTTATTTGCTTTTAGGCGATTAAATGCCCTAAAATCGCCTGGTAAGTATTTTCGGCGATGTAACCGCCATTAAAGTATCGAGCGTCTCTGCGTTGATAAAGTCAAGTGGGCCCCATCTGCATTGATTTAGACCCTTCAAAGCTCGTTTCAAGTATTACGGCGTCTAGCCTTTGGCGAGACACAAATAAATGCCTGCTATGGCGAGACACATCAAGGTGTCTGCGTGGTGAGGCACAAACAAGTGTCTGCTAGTAGCGAGAGACACATCAAGTGTCTCGCTAGTGGCGAGGCACACACAAGTGTCTGTGCTTGGCTGAGACACAAGCAAGTGTCTGCGTTCATGAGGCACAAACAAGAATGTCTCATAGTAGCGAGACACAATCTTCCATGTGTTGACTTCTTGAGATTTCAGCGGCGTTGTCCTTGATCTTCTCATAATTAGTCATATTTGAGGTTCTTGACAATTTTTGATGCCTACAATGTGCCTCACCAAAAGATTTACATTGAAAATCCAAATGAAAAGCATATTGGCAAAGTTATGATTGAAAGAATTGAACCCTGAAGAGTATCCAAATCTAAGGGTGCAGTGTATTCAGCATGTCATTTTGCAAAAAATTGTAATCTTCATCTAGAGAATGCATCATAATAACCCATTAAAGTTATGATTTTAAGAGTTTAACTACCATGAAGAGTATCCAAACCCAAGAGTTCAGTGTATTTAGCAAACCGTTTCGAAAAATTTGTAATCATTATTGAGAAAATTCATCATAATTAAACTTATGGCTTTAGGAATTTAACCCTAATGAATATCCAAATCTAAGAGTTCAGTGTATGATATAAAGGCATAACATTAATGGATTAACTGTGAATTTAGCCATTTACTAACTAAACTGGAACATAATGCCCCATAATTTCAGCAAAAAAAAATTCAGAAAATACCCAAATTAGGGTTAGGGTTTTGAGGAAGAGGACTTACAAGTTAGGCGGCGAAAATGAGGAGCAGGAGAGTCGGCGAGATCCGATTTCAGGAGGAGGAATTACGGATAGGGTTTTGAGGAGAGAGAGGAGGCGGAGAATTACGGGTTTTAAGGGGATTTCGTCTGTTTTGAGAGGAGGCGGCAAACCGGCGGCGGCGGCGAGCCTGAGAGGAGGCGTGGTGCTGTTGGGGCTTTAACGAGAGAGAGAGAGAGAGAGAACCGGGGCTAATTTTTTAACATGGGTTTTTGTTTTTTTAAATTAAGGTTTTACATCAAAACCAAATTTGATGGTTACCACCTATATTTTTTTTTAATGAAAATCACCTAAAATTGTTTATATATTTTCAATATCACATCAATCTATATTTTTTATTATTACCATCTAAATTTTTATATCTCTTATTACCGCCTTTACAAAACATAACTCGACATGTGATACCACATTACCTTTATAAACTTTTAACATGAACCACTTGTTACTGCTAAGAAAATCACAATTACCATCAAAATTTTAAAATATGTACCAAGCATAACCACACATGAGACATTAGCTACGGAAAATAGATGACTTTGATGTGACATTGAAAATATAGATGGTGTGACATCGAAGCATGGAAAGACGTAGTAATGGTTTTTTGCCAAAAATGTGAGCAGAACCATCAATTTGGGCAAAGATAGATGGTTTTGATGTAAAACCCTAAAATATTTTTGGGGGTGTTCCCCAATTTTTCCCCGCTGAAACATAAAGGCCTCAATGATTGTAATCGCTGGGACTGAGATACCGACCTAACACCTAAATCCAATTATAATGGACTCCTTTTGGAAAAAGAAAGGTCCGGGTTTGTTGAAACCAATTGGGTTTTTAAAAAAATTACCCTTAATCTAGTGACAATCAAGAACTTTTTTTTTTTTTTTCTTTTTTGGTACAGATTGAACTAGGGACTTGGGATGTTAGCAAGAACCCCAAACCACATGTGCCGCTTGTGATGGGTAGTGATAATTAGAACCTGGTGCTTATGTAATAATGTAAATGTATTCTTTCTTCCTGGCCAATAGTTTATTTTAACCATATTTTTATAATGTGAAGCTTGTCACCTTTCATCATTACTATTCTTTTACCACCAAATTATCCCAAGATATAACATGGCATTATTATGAACAAAAACTTAAAAAATAGTGTATCAAGCATTTATTTGAGAAAGTTCTTTATTTTGTGGATTAAAAATCTTCTATGAATGATGTCTCATGTTCATCAGAGAAAACTTCCTTGAGAGAAGAAGTTCTCCAATCAAATCCACTCACAATGGAGGGTGCAAGACAAGAGATGATAGGATCTTAAAATTTTGATTTTCTACGATTCTCATATAGCTAGTTACTTTCTTATATAGACTTAGGTTAGCCCTCCGTTAATTGTTTTAATCGATGTAGAAGTCTTCCAAAAATAATAATTATAATCGAATTTGAATACATTTAAAACCCTTGTCACAATGAAATACTCCCCTATGAATACTCATACATGTTCTATACATCCATAATCACTTGCAATATATACTTTAGAATATAATCTCTAACATCCAATACAATAATGATCAACCACACTTAAATGACAAAGAAAGGAAGCTAAGCAAACTCTCAATAATCAAATACAATATCCAAAAAAAACTGTGGTATGAGAATAAGTAGCCAAAAACATTTGCTCACATGACATCACTATAAACAAAATATCTAACTGAAAATAAAGATCTATAATGCCTCAAGTAGAAAACTAAGCCGCATGGCAAACTAGCTACTCAACAATCCGCTTGTTCGTATATGCACCCTCAGACGAAGGTTAACTTCGCTACCTAGTTAAAGGTTTAGACAATTGTCTGCTTAGTGATTGTTCTCGAAAAGTTGGGATGATTGTCTGCTTGAACTGCTACAAACTTCAGCCGCCATAACGAAATTCGAAAAAAGATTGCCTTTTATAAGGCTTACAATGAAAATCAAAGAATTACAACTTTAACCCTAAACAAACACGAGGATCTCTATTTTACTGGTCCCGCTATGGATTCTTTGCCTATGCCGGATGTATTCCGTGGACCACCGCTCACATTCTTTCCCGTTGATCGAATGAGATCGATTCGATCTAGATCTAAAAATCCCTCCTTTTACGGGAATTCTTAGATCGACGATCCGAGATCTAAACGAATGAGATTAATTCGCCAAGGAACTAATCAACGTAGTGAACGAGATCGCCAAGCGAACTCGTTTTCTTCTGATCAAGGCCAAGCTTGATCCAAAGGATGGTTTGTCGTTGTAGATCCGATTCAAAACTTTGGATCTCGAGTCGCAAATCTCCCCGCAAGTCTAGATCTTGATCTCCTCTCCCTTGGAAATTCTCTAACTCTAGGCACACACAAGAGTTCTACGGCTATCTCTGCTTATCTCACACCTCTCGAAAATGAAACCCTAGCCGCCACATTATATAGATGCAGCAGCGATATGGCTAAATCGGGCAAAGCCCATTCGCGCTTGGTGTCTCGCCTGCCGAGATTGGCGTCTTTCGCCAGCGACATTTATGGGTGTTCGCCGCGGAGACACCATCGGGTGTCTCGCCGCAGACACCTCTCGGTGTCTACCGAAGCGACATTCTCGGTGTCTTCGCCGGCGAGACACTCTTCAGGTGTTTGCCGAGCGAGACACCTTCGGTGTTCGCCGCGAGACGCTTTGGTGTCTTTTGCCGCGACACCTCGGGTGTTTGCTGACCGAAGCGGTGCGGTCTTGTTTTCCGAAGCTTAATTTGAGGCTTCAAAGTTGGGTTTATCCCTTCACTGCGACTCATGGCGATCGTTCACCAAGGTTCCTAATCACCGACACCGTGAAGGGAGAGAGCTCTTTTCGTAATTTGTGGCGCCGCCTCGACCTGAAGGGGCCCCTCTGACTTCGCCTCTAACCGGCTTAGCTGGACCACCAAAACTCGCCAGGGCGCCTTGAGGAGAGCGCTATGCCTGCTCACTTGTTGTGTCGCCAACGATTTGCCATTACTTCATCGGATGACTTGTCGATTATTCTCGCCATCACGAAGCTACGCCGGGACTTATAGGCAATTTTCAACGCTTACAGATACCCTCCAAAGCTGCTTCGGCCTCGCTTCTTTATAGAAGAAGCCGAAATACTTTGATGTGATAGGCCCGCACCTTCACGGCGGTAATAGACCAAACGCTTCAAATCTTGATCTCTCCGATTCTTTCACTATCCGCTTTGTAGGATAACTAAAAGTGTCGCTGTCTGATTTATTGTCCGACCGCCGAAATCTTGACTCGATGGCTCATGAATGAATTTTCTTATTTTTAGCTCGTGATCGAGTTGTCGCCGAACTGCTCATCCAATTCGCGGAGACTTAGCTTTGAATCGCGAAATTTCCACCGCATGGCTTGGCATAAGACTAAACCCCTGGGAGGATATTGAGGATTCATCCTTTGATTGGTGAACTCTATCGCGATGCTCAAGCAGATCGACTACGCCGAGGGATTTTCTCGAGATGTGACGCTGTCCCAAGATCAAAAATTTTCTCTAATTCAACCTCCAATTGGCAATTTTTCATCACAACTAATTGTCCAAATGCCGTAGTCGAACCCAAGTGGAAGCAATTGGGGATTGTCGAAGTTATCCTTAAGAATATAAAACTATTCTCCGTGAACTTCTAACAAAATAGGAAATAGTTTAGACTCAGATACCTAGTTGGAGTATCATGGTGGGAGAATCCTACCCTTGTTGGAATAGAATTAGGTTATCCTCCGTGAACTTTCCAATAAATTAGGGAACGTTTATACTCATGTTCCTTATTGGAGTATTCGTGGTTCACCATCATGGGATTCTATCGATCCTACCGAGGGAACCCTTCATGAGTTGCATTCATTGTCCTCGACGCAAGTTGATCCCTGGTCGTGGTTGGAATTGTATACTATTAGTGCCATGGGAGTTTTTCATGGGACCACATTTAAGATCTCCTTTGAGGAGGTGCTCACGATAGGGCTCCCGGCCACTTAAATGAAAGAAGCTCTGCATGGTTCGCCAGGACCCTATACTCTCCTGTGGGAGATCTCATGAACCCACCACATAGGAGTAATGATTGACCCTTGTGTACATCCCCATTGACTCCATGCATCTAGGTTGACATATCCCTCTTGGTGAATGAGGTCTCTCTATGATAGCCCACCCGAAACACTTGAGTCTCCATCCCGCTTAATTGGGGACTAGTCTTGTTAGCTAGTTCATCCTCAATTTGGTGGTCTTGATGAATTCTTTTCTATTGGTAAGATGTTCCTCCAAAGCTAGGTATAGCGGTGGTTACTACCAAAGGGTCGCCGAGGGACCAACCGCGAAGTCGGTGCCGACGGTAGTTCCATTGTTGTTGTGACTTGCGACCTCATTTTCATTGTCACAAAGATTCATAGGATTCTGGCAAACCCTCACCTTCAACGGATTTGATTTGCCTTTACCGACACCGCTTGAACCGCTAGCATGCGGATTATCAATCTCGCTCAAGATGTGATTGCTAAAAGAATGAAACTCTTTAGACTTGGTGCTATGATTTTGAATACATAGACTTTGTCACTTTTCACGTAAAGACTAACCGGCCGCTGCAGTTAGGCGGTGACTTTGGGGTTATTGGCCAACCTCACCCTCAACGGATTTGATTGGCCTTTACCGATCACCGCTTGAACCGGCTAGCATGCGGATTATCGAATCCGCTCGCATGTGACGTTGTGCTAAAAGAATGAAACTCTTTAGACTTAATGCTACGATGTTGAATAATGAGGCTTCGGCTTTTCTTACGGAATAGACTACCCAAGAACGCTAAGTAGGTATGCTATTTTATCCCTTCTTAGGCTTCTCGATAAAATACCCCAAGATGAATCTTGGTGTCTTCTTTGTCCTGAGAGCGAATCGAACCGGATCGAATCGGTGAATGGAATTGATTGTGGGAAAGGAAGAATTTTATATTCTGCTTCCGATGTCTGAGAGGAAGGATTTTATATCCGCTCCAAGGCCGGAAAGAAAAAGATATTCTATTTCCGTGTCTCCTTTGTCCGGTAGAGACGAACCCCAAGTGAACATAAGAAAAGAAGGATTTTATATCCCTGCTTAGTCTTGGAGAGGAAGAATTTTATATTCTATCTCCTAAGATGGAGAGGAAGGATTTTATATCCTATTCCAAGGGAAAGAAAGAATTTTATATTCTATTTCCGTGTCTCCTTTGTCCTGGGTCGATAACCCCAAGTGAACATAAGAAAAGAAGGATTTTATATCCTCGCTTAGTCTTGGAGAGGAAGAATTTTATATTCTATCTCCTAAGATGGAGAGGAAGGATTTTATATCCTATCTCCAAGAAAGGGAAACTAAAAGTGGGATCTCCACTTCGAGAATCTCTTAAGGTGAAACTAAGAGGGATCTCCACCCGAATCGAAGAGATATGTGTAGTTTTCACTTTTATAGGATTCACACTGACCAAGGTCTCGCTATCGAGAGTGTTCCATTTTAGTACTACCGCCATGGGAGGGCGGATCAAATGGAATGATGGAGGCTTTCTGCTCATCGAAGTGATCTCCATTTGAGTGGACCTCTTGTTCATTGAAAGGAATCAAGAGGGATTTTGATAGAGGATCGTAATTTTATGGACCCCTTGCTTATTGAAAGAAGTCAAGGGGGAATTTTACGGTGGAGGGACCGTAGAAAATTTTAGGACCCACCGCCAATGAGTTTGATCTGGGGAATTCGAGGAAAGAATTAGGTTATCTCCGAGGAAAATATTTCCAAGAACTTCCTCCAAAACAGTTATCCCGGGTACTAAGGATAGTACTTCTTCAGAACTTCCCATTGATCTAAGATTAATTGCCTATCGCCTTCCCGGTGATAAGGCGATATGCCATTGGAATAGACCGCTTCAATCACAAACGCCCTTCCCATTTGGGTTCAAACTTACCCTTCCTCTTGAGTCGAGAATTATCGCCGCCGAGCAAATGAGGACCAAGTCTCCTCCTTGAAGCTCCTTTGTCTGACTTTCTGTTGAAGGCCCCGACATCCTTGCTTGGTAAAACTCAATGTGTCCGTTGAGCTTCCGCTTTCATCTAGCATCTCGAAGTTCTTCGAGGCGCTTTTGATGTAGCTCCTCCGTCATCTCTATGGCTAGAGCAATGCGAGGGATGGAATCAACTTCCAAGGGCAGGACTGCCACACCCATATACCGAGTACGGGTAGCCCCACGGTGTGCGACCGTCAGGCGACGCCAGAGTGCTTCTCCGAAGCTTATCATCCCAGTTGTTATTTTTCACCGCCTCTTTGAGAATTTTAATGATCGCTTTGTTGAAGGCCTCCGCCAATCCGCTTGCATGGATTGTACGCAGCTGAGGAGACGCCCCGATCTTGAATTCTCGAAAACCAATGAAGGCATTGCTAATGAACTGGGACCGCTATCATGTAACGATCCGGCTTGGTACACCGTGGTCGATAGATGACGCGGTGCTTGATGAACCAATTACATTGCGGGCTTTTACCTCTTTGAGGGGAATCGCTCTCGCCCACTTGAGAAGTAATCGTGATCGCCAGATAAACCGATCACCTTTGGCCGACAGAGGAAAGATTGGGCCTACCACATCCATGCCCCATGTCTCGAATGGCCAAGATGTGGCCGACGGTGAAGTTGTTCGAGGTTGATGCGTAGTTCTGCGGTATTTGGCACGCGACACTTCCGGCATATGCGACGATCATTGACCATAGTAGGCCAGAGTACCCCATCCTCCCGATCCGATCATAGAGCTTAGACTGGCTGCGCACCGCATTCTCCTCCGCGGTGCTTTGAGAACTCCTCTCTTTGTTTGAAAGGCGCCGAGTAGCAAACCGCTATACCCACGCCGATAGAGCCGCCTCGGTTTCGTATTGTAGAAGAACCTGGCGCCACGGATCGATTCACGCCCTTCATATCTTCGCGTGATGCCGCAAGACGAAGTCAATAATAGGAAGCGCCAATCTCGGCTCAAGTCCGACTTGGGTTGCATACACTTCCTTAGTGACTACCCTTTCGCCATTTTCGCCCCGCCATAAATAGGAATGAATAATCGGTGGGTCCTCACCGCGACCATTTGCTCGCCTCTGAGGTTGCGCCAAAGACATCGCTAATGCCGCCAGACCAGATGATACGATTCGAGGCTGAATGTACTGATGAAGAATCCTTCAAACGAGTCCGCTAACTCGAGCAGCGCCGATGGTATGGGATTAAATCGGTTCGACCTCATAGTCCCCGCAAGTCCGTTGACAATGAGTTGGGAATCCTCGGGCTTCGAGATACTCTACCCCTCTTTAGCTAAGCTAAGTCCAATGAGGAGCTGCTGTACTCGCGACATTGTTAGAGCAGGCTCACGCTGAATAAGCCCGAGGCATGACATGCTTCCCTCGGGAAACTAAGACTACTCCGACCGCGGAGATCTTAGAACATCCGGGCGCCCACGCTGGTAGCTCGACGCCCATCAAAATATAAATGCCACACCTGCTGGTGCAGAGTTGTGTTAACCTCGTGGGTCTCATCCCAGAATCATCAAATAGTTCACCGTATCCTTTGTTGTTGGTCGCCAAAAGATCGCAGATGGCTTGTCCCTTAATTGACTTCTCCGCTTGAAGTGCAAGTCATACGGGACAAAAGTAAAGCCCATTTCGCCAGCGCCAATTCATAGAGGCCGGCCGCCATGAACAACACCAACAGATTTACGCGAAATGACGAGATCGCTTGCCCAACTAAGTAGTGTCGCGATTCAATCGCAAAGACCGCCAGCAGACACTTCTTCGCCATTGGTAGCGAGATTCCGCACTACCAAGGTTCGCTTAGATAATAAACCGCCGCCGCGGACCGCGGGTCGCCGCTAAGTAAAGCACTCAACTAATGGTTCGCCGCTTTGATATAAATCAAGAACGGTTTACCCGACTTCGGTAACGAGTACGTGAGGATTCGCCGATATGTTTTGATATCTTCAATGCCTTCGACAAAGCGCCATCCCGCATAAAGGACACCCCTTTTGTTCATTTTAGAGAATGGCCGACATTTTCCTGAGAGGTTGGAAATGAAGCGCCGGATGTACGCCAATCGCCTCGTAATCCTCCGAAGTTCCCTTAGATTCTTTGGGGTTGCAATTCATTGATTGCCTTTATTTTGTCGGGTCAATGTGGATACCTTTGTTGGTAACAACAAACCCGAGGAATTTGCCACCGACATTCCGAGGAAAGACTTGGTGGGGTTCATCTTTAATTGATGAGCTCGCATGAGGTCAATACCGCCCTCAAGTCCTCGGATATGGTCATCTTTGTCACGTTTTCACAACCAAGTCATCGACGTAACATTCGACCGCCTTCCAAGATGATCCCGAAGATCTTTGTCATTGCGCGGGTAAGTGGCGATTCTTCAACCAATGGCATGACTCGGTAAATGTAAGATGCCTAGAGGAGTTCAACCGGTGCTTTGCGCCATTCGATGCATCTTGATTTGGTTGTAACCCGAGAACCCATCCATGAAGGACATTCGCCAAATCCACATGTATTATCGACGCATCACATCGTGATTGGAAGTGGAAGTCATCTTTGGGCACGCGCATTCGATCTCTCAGAGTCGACGCATTCTGATCGCCCCTTCTTTTTAGCACCGAACGATATTCGCCACCCAATCCGGATGTTGAACCTCCCGATGAAACCCGAGGCTATGAGCTTTTACTTCCGCAACAATTGCCTCCATAACTGTGGATCTAAACCGCTCGCTGTCGCTTGACAGTTTGGCATCCACTTTAATGTCGAGGGCATTGCCACATTGGGGTCGCCCGGCATGTCCTCAGAGCTCCAGCTTAAAACATCGATATACTCTCGACAAGAGTGATCAACCTTTTCCTCCGGGAAGACTGCTAATATTTATAAGTTTAGGTGTGCTTCATTACCCATGTTGATCCTCGACTACCTCGTCACGGAGGCTCCTCTCGCCAAACCGTCCCCATACCGCATGTTGAGGTGATGGACCCATGGGTCTTCCCATGTTGGCAATTCTTCGCTTCTTCCAAGTAGTCCATCAGAGCCATGTTGGACATCAACCCCCAACATCTTGCCGATGCCGACGCCGAGTCCTAAATGCCGAATCGATGAGTACTCGCCGCCTAGGTTGTGGTTGGTTATTGATCAACCAACAACACTCATCTTCAAGAGGATGCGATCCCAATCCCCTTTAAACTGTAATAATTATCGTTTTCCTTCGTATATGCGCCTGGGTGGAACGGAGATCCTCACCAAAATAAAGTCCTTCTCCCAACGCAAAGTCGCACTCCCACTTCTTCATGAGGTGCCGCTTCTGGCTATATCCGAAAGATGAAGTTTCGTTTATCTTCATCTAACCCGTCATAGAAGTAGTTGGGCGGGAGTTAACTCCTCTCGCCAGACTAAGTCCTTCTTATGCCTCCTTCCTTGGACGACAAGTCGCCTGGATGAGTCTCAAGGTGCTTCAGATACATTGTGATGACCGAATTGGCATATGCAATTCAGGTCATTATATAACTTTTTCATTACATCATTCAAACACAACGAAAGTACTCTAAATCATCTTTTATTTCTTCTTCTAAGCCGCCAATTACAACTTTCATCTAAGATCCTCTTCAAGATTGACTACTAAGGGTACAATGTCATTTAGAACAAAACCACCTTTATAGTCAAGCCCGGCTTCGTATCGCCGCCCTCACCGCTGTCCGCGCTATGGGCCGATGATTCAAGATCGACTCATTACCGTGAAGGAGGGAGTCGAAATAATTCTCCAGCCCTTTAAACGGTTGTTTGTCCACACCACCGCCTTAACCTCGCTATTAGTGTCGACATATTTCGCATTAATCGATGGAGGGTAGAGGGACTATAACATGGTTATGGATCCAAGGGCCACCCAACAACAAGTTATAGGAAGTCTCGCCAATGACGAAGGTGTGACTTCGACTTTAAGTCCCCCATCCGACACTTAATGCGGATTTTACCCGCGTGGTGACCCACCGGTGTTAAATCCGTATATCACGGTGCCACCGGCGAAGCCGCCGACAGAATCCCTGTGCTATACATCAGCGAAAGGCATGATGCTCATAGCCGAACCCGGATCAACTTGATCCGCTGACTTCACTGAACCAATGTACCTCGTGAAGTAGAGCTACTGCCATGCTTCGACGCCTTCGCCTCGCATATCCTCCTTAGAGAACGTGATGCGTGGAATATGCTTGGAGGCCACATTGCATTCCCGCCGATGACGCCTCCTCGACTTGATTTAATGTGGGTTAGAAGACCTCTCGAATCCGCTAACGCCAGAACGCCACGGGTTTCCTTGGACAACCTCAATAGCTCGTGATAAAGTTATTCTTGCCGGATGTTGGCCAATTGTGCCATCACATCAAGCGGTAGGGAGAGCTTGTGTTCCCCGGCCTATCCCTTCCAATCGGGCGATTAAACCGATCGCCGGGTTGCACCTCGTGATTTGCGTGTTGTTTCCTTCGCTCGGGTGGCGCCCTCCTTGGGTGGCGGAACCGGGAATTGTTACTACCCCAAGCCCGCTAACGCTTTAGCATTAAGGTTGGAGTCATCGGGTATTTGTGCGCACTCACGCCCACTCCTCGTGACAAAGGCTTCCTCGCTCCTCCTCCGACAAAGAACACGAGGGAATTTGCTCGCCGCCGCCGGAGTAAAACCGCCGAGGTAGCATTGCAAGATTTGCCCTTTCCTTGACTTTTTAGACTAAGACGCCGCCCATCGATCGCCTTTAAGTAAGTCCGGTGGACCCATAGGAGTTCGCCATTTTGGGCCGTAGCGCACTAACCCCTTCTCGCCGCAGGGGATCGCCATTCACCGCCTTCATTCCCACTTTGACCACTGCTCGGCCTAACCAGTTGTAGGCACCGCCCCAAAGCTTATGGACGCCGCTATGCTTTCACTTGCTTTCCTTATTTGGTTTTGGAGTGATCACCCCACTTCAATCAAAGCTTGATCTTGTCCTTCACCGGTAGCATGACTTGGTCGGTGGTGTATCGCCTCATGATAGGCGCATACTTGGGGTCCGCTGCCCTGAGCTTCCCCGTTGACGATCGATGGCGCTGGATCTTGTTGTTGTCTAGCAAGTACTTGAAGATCCTGTGCACCTCTTCGCCCTCGAAGAATACGCCTTGAAACCCGGGCGGACGCCTCGTTCTCGGACCTTGTTGCCGCTGAGGGGTCCGGCCGCCGCTTGCCGCGGTGGCCGTACTGAAAGTTTGATGCGCATCAACATTCTTCATTGGTGCCTTCTTGTTCCGGGACAAAATTTTGTTCCGTGGATTTACGCTCACGACCTCGCCCGCTTCTCCTTTTGAGGAAACGCCGCCTCTTCCTGGACTTTCAAGTCTTTCCATGTTTTAGACGGCAAGGCCCATCGCCTGATCACGCCCAAAGAGAGGTTATGCCGCGTGTCTTGAGGATGAATTCCTCCGCGGATTGGTCACGACAGCATCATCGCTTTGTTAGGAACCGCTTGACAAAATTATCCACTTTCTCCATCCTTCGCTTCGCCCCATAACGCACCGAGTGAAACCTCGGTCGCCATCGGAAGAAGTTCGCCAGAACATAGATTCCATGTTCCCCACCGTTGATGCCGCCCGCTTTGAGACGGCGATACAATCGGGCCGCCGCAGGTGCCGACGAATGACCGAACCATCAAGGGCTCGGCACGAGATGACTCAAATGGCTCTTGAAGTAGATAAGATGTTGAGTGGGGACCCTCCATCGAACGGCGGAAGTTTATTAAATTAAACTTCACGGATAGGGATTGACTCCCACTCTCTCGCAAGGACACTAATCCCCGCTTCTTCACTTCTTGAGCCGAGATGAGCGAAGTTGACCTTGCTCTGATCCTTGATCTTGTCATTTTCACTTGCATTGGTCCCTGATTTTGAGGTGGGACCATGGTGTCTTCATTACGCTCGCTTCATCTGTTAAGGTCTTGTTTCATCCGTCGCTATCCCACAAATTGACGCTTGTTATGCACGACCGCTCTCACCCCCGCGATTAATCATCGCCAGACCGCCGGCCATGCATTTCTCTCATCCGCTGCATGGCCATGTCCATCTCGAAGTTTGAAGTTGTCTTTCGCTTTGCCAAGGTTCAAGTAGTTTGCCACCTCACCGCACTAATCATGAGTGCTTCACGAGTATGACCTTCACTAGAGACGGTGTTATCGGATGCCATTGCCGAGCCGCCATCCGATACTTCATCTTCCGAAGGTACTTTTCGCGGATCGTGGCTTGAAGGGATCCTCGCGGTGTCGTGATAGGCCGCCCGATAGTACCGCCCGCAACCGAAGTCACACGCGGCTCGAATGCCGCGCGACGGCGCTTGCCTTGTTGGTCATATTGATGGTGACCTCAAGTACCATCCTTGCCTTGACAGAGTGCATGTCTTTTCGGGAACGCCTTTGACCGAGGTCTTATGTTCGTTGGTGCTCGCCTTTGAAGACCGACACCCTTCCCGAGTTTTATGGCAAAGATTTACACCGAGAGCACCGCCTTGATCAATTTAGTACAAATGCAAGAGGATGCGGTTTCGAGAGCTCGTTCACTTAGACTTCTTCCTTCCCCAAAGACGATAGTACAACTCGTCGATGAGTGTCGGAGCAACCTACCGCGGCTTATTAATCTCTCGTATAACGCCATCATCGATGACGACGCCTCCATCCGGAGGTTGGCATCACAAGCCTTTGAAAGTTACTTTAACTTTTCTTCGCAGACTCGTGGACCCTCGGATGCTCAAACGATGCAATTGGAATTCTAGAAGCCTGAGATGTTTCAAATTTTGCTCAGACTCTCTCCGACTGTAATCCAAATGTTTCTTCACCGTACCTTGCCTTTATTTCGCCGGTGGACCAAGACGACAAAACACCGGGTTTCCGATTTGACTTAAGTTGATACCTCAACCGAAAGCGGAAGAAATGGGCGAAAAGCCCATGGTCCGCTAAGGCATTGAGGACCTTCGCCTTGGCGCAGGCATTATGCCGCTCACGGGCGCTGAGAAAGCATACCGCCACAGAAGTAGGGCGCTTTAGGTCGCTCACGGGCGCTGAGATGCTTTACACCGCCAGTAGGGCGAGGCGTTTTAGTCGTCGCGAGGCGCCGAGCCGTTCTACCAAGAATGTTGCCGAGGCGCAGTCTTGAGCCATGTTGATGTCGACTTCGACCCATGTTTGACGCATTTTGAGCCGCATTCTCGTTAATTTCGACTCGGACCTTGCTAATAATGGCACGTGATACAGCAACGCTGCACGCATTTTGGGCATAGTGTTTGGATCCGCCGAGGGTGGAGCGATCTCGCTTGACGCGGTTCCATTCTTCTGGTCGGCGCTTAGAGGAGTTACCACCTATCTTCGCCTTCCGGGCCGCTACCGCTGGGACTTCAGATCCGCTTGTATCGGACACCGCCCATGGATTCTAACGCTTTATGTATTGCAACGCAGCGTTGTCGACGCCGCAATGGCTCTCTTTGAGAGAGTCACACGCCTTCGCGGACTTTTCCTCATTGGCCGGAGGAGGGAGATCAGATCCGCTTTGGATGGCTGGGGAGTTATTGCCGCCATTGTTGTTGGCGGCGGCGAGAGAGCGCCGCCTTCAGGGTGACTTTGGAGTCCTCCTTGCACGGAGGGCTTCTTCGCCTTATGGGGGAAAAGGAGTTGGATGAGGCGTAGAGATAGGCCTCAAATTTCTCCCCGGTCGACTCGACTGCCTCTTCGACACCGGATCGAACTGGTCGCGGCACAACGATCTCGATAAGACCGGTGGCTCCCATCGGTCGCCAACTTGTTCTCTGAAAAGTTGATGATTGTCATTGCTTGAACTGCTACAAACTTCGCCGCTACAAACGAAATTTAAAAAGATTGCCTTTTATAAGGCTTACAATGAAAATCAAAGAATTACAACTTTAACCCTAAACAAACACGAGGATCTCTATTTTACGGGTCCTCGCCATGCGGGATTCTTTGCCTATGCCGGGATGTATTCCGTGGACCACCGCACATTCCTTTCCCAAGTGTTGATCGAATGAGATCTCGATTCGATCTAGATCTAAAAATCCCTCCTTTTTACGGGAATTCTTAGATCGATCGATTCGAGATCTAAACTAATACGGAGATTAATTCGCCAAGGAACTAATCATCAACGAGTGAACGAGATCGCCAAGCTTAACTCGTTATTTTCTTCGATCAAGGCCAAGCTTGATCCAAAGGATGGTTTGTCGTTGTAGATCCGATCTCAAAACTTTGGATCTCGAGTCGCAAATCTCCCCGCAAGTCTAGATCTTGATCTCCTCTCCTTGGAAATTCTCTAACTCTAGGCACACACAAGAGTTCGGCGGCTATCTCCTCGCTTTTATCTCGCCGACCTCAAAATGAAACCCTAGCCCCACATTTATAGATGCAGCAATGATGCGGGCGAACCGCAAAAGCCCATTCGCCTTGGTGTCTCGCCTGTGCCGAGACATTTCGGTGTCTCGCCAGCGAGACATTTATGGGTGTTCGCTTCGCACACTGGTGTCTCGCCGCGAGACACCTCGGTGTCTCTACCGAAGCGAGACATTTGCGGGTGTTCGCTGGCGGCGACACCTTCGGGTGTTCGCCGGGCGAGACACCTCGGTTCTGCCGAAGCGACATTTGGTGTTCGCCGGGCGACGCTTTGTGTTCGCTGGCGAGACACTCGGTGTCGGTTTTGACCGAAGCGCGGGCTTCTTCGCCGGTTTTCCGAAGCTTAATTTGAGGCTTCAAAGTTGGGTTTATCCTTCACTGCGACTCATGGCGATCAGTTCACCAAGGTTCCGAATCACCGACAAATTCTAAAGGAGAGAGCTTTTTCGGGTTTGTGGCGCCGCCTCGATCTAGCGGGGCCGCCTTGATCTCACCGCTAACCGCTACGACCGGCCAAAACTCGCGAGGGCGCCTTTGAGGAGAGCGCTTATGCTGGCGCTCACTTGTTGTGTCGCCAACGATTTGCCATTACTTCATCGGATGACTTGTCGATTATTCTCGTCATCACGAGCTACGTTCGGGGACTTATAGGCAATTTTCAACGCCTACAGTGATAGTATCGAACAAAAAAAAACAACAAATGCGTTAACTACACCATTAATATCTACCTATATCTTAAAAGCTATTCAAGAATGAAACAGCATCGGCTGAAAAGATATAAAAGCTGCAAGGAGATAATAGTTGCAGTTGTGTTATGTTAGCGATTCTTTCCTAGTTAATTATTATCTTTTTACGTTCTTGTTTGAAAGAAACGAGGGAGTATTCGAGTGGCTTAAGGTGGAAAAGTGGTTGTCCCTCTCTTTTGTTGCGTAGTCACAAACCAATGCTCAGCCCATACTGAGCCTCACCATACATAAGAGGATGATATACTATCACTTAATCCCCTATTTACCCATGTCATCTTATTAAGATGTACATACATGCATATAATATTATGCACTAGTTCCAGTCCCGGTCCTACAAATATGGAATTGCAAACATGAAGATACTATCATTGTCGTCTTGGTAGGGGATCAGCCTCTAATACAATCTGACATAATTTCTAACCTAATATAAGTTGGATGGATTTAGTAAGGATATATTTTCACAAAACCCTTTGAACATGGCAGAAAACCAAAGAAACTTTGTAAATCATAGGAAACCCCTTGGAACTTGTTTAAATACACCATGACAAGCGGCGATCGGTCTAAGTTGTTGCGTGCTTTGCATGTACAATATCCCCCTCACGTACTAAATATATCTACTGTATTAATTAGCATAGGGATATATAAAATCCCCTCAACTCACTGTGATAGCAGCCCTCGCCAGAATTCCCTCTTCTCCTTTGCCGTGGTCCGCCTCAACCCCCTCTACTGGCTCCCCTCCCCCTTTCCCTCTACCAAATCCTCTCCTCCTCCTTTCTCTCCCTAACCCTCACATTTCTTATTTGCTGGAACAACTTCTGTTATCCTGCCACCTTCTGCTTCATCTGCTTTCTTCTCATCAATTTCCAGGATACTAATGCTAACAAGGTCAATTTAGGCATTTTACCCTTCACAGTTAGCATCGAGTTACGGCAATTTGCGGTAGTTCAGAAGGCTTTTCTCAAATTTATAAAGTTTAGGAATATTTGTGCAAAACACCCCCTTAGTTCAACGGAGTAGGTTAAATTTAAAAGGGTTTTCTCGATACTAGTCCCCTAAATTTTACATATTTTGAATCACTCCATCAAATCGTTGAAATTGCCATGAGGACTCCAATTCTTAAGGTATTTTGAACTTAGTCTCTCAATCCATTGAAATTGTTATTAGGTCCCCCAATTCTTATTAGTTGTCTCAAATTAATCCTCTAACCACTAGTTCTGCTCCTTAACAAGGGAGGAACTAAACTCAAAATAACTCAAAAATTGGGGACCTAAGAGCAATTCCAATGATATGAGGGACTAATTCAAAATAAGTTAAGAATTGAGCGATCTAATTGCTATTTCAATGGTTTGAGGGACTAGTTTCAGAATATGAATGATTTAAGGGATTTTTTTAATAGAGAATGATTTAAGAGATTAGTATTGAGAAAAACCCAATTTAAAGTTGTGTATTAAAATCTTTAGCACAGTTCTATATCTATGTTCTGTGAAATACAGGCATTTGAGCTAAGGTATACACACCATCAGTTCTCTCAAATTCCCTGCCACTACACTAAGACTTTGAAGAAGTTATCGAGGATTGAGGTTATATTTTATATTTTAAACAATTTCACTTATCTACCTGCTTAAAGATGCGAATAGTCAAAGAAACTTAATTCATGCGAGACTGAATGTTTGATATGCAAGAATAATGTATAATGATACAAATGCTAATATTTCTTTGTAGAAACAAGAAATCAAGCTTCCATATCATACCATGCTTTGGGCAATGTCAACATATTTGCAACTTTTCAGCTCAAAAGGTAAAACTAGAGATATCAAGATAAGAATTCTGGCAGGGCCGGAAAAAAAGGTGCTGTTAAGAATTTCGCATTGCATTTCATATCACCATAGATATACTATTGTTTTGGTCACAAGTTCAAGTGGAAGTATATATAGGTAAAGCATTGAGTTATAAGAAATTCAAGAAAACGACCATGTAAGGGGAAATCCTGATCATTGTCTGCTCAAACTAATTTAGGATACATTTCTCTCAATGGCATGAATAGTTTCCCTATAACTGTGAACAGATTGAACATCCTTTTCATAGGCTGACATGCCTTGACAATTTTTAGCAGCGTTCCAATTCAGTTTAAATCCTCTTTGTGTGCATTTGGTATAATACCAAAAGTCCGAAGAAAGTTGTGGTGTGGCTGGGAGTTATAATTTATATTCTTACAACCATAAAGTGGAGGTCACCGAAGAAGTTCAAAGTGACAGCAGATATCAAACCAGGGATAATGCATGAAAACATTACATAAATAACATATCTACAGCAACCATTTGCTTAGTTATGTCTAACTGTTTGTTTTGCTTTTAATGTAAGCAATTAGGACTTTTGTTGGAATGTAGTCCTCTACAGCCGAGCAATACATTGGTAGTAATAGGTAGAGATAATGCTTTAAGCATAAATGATGACATCGTTAGAGATAAAAAGGTAGATATACGTATAATAGTACATATATGGAACTTGAAAAGAATGTATAACTATTGCCCTTCACCTAAAACCAAGGCCATATGTGCTCCTGAAGATAGAGAGGGTAACCTGAATGATCCCAACAAGTGCAAGCTCAAGATGCTCTGAGGTGCTTTGTCCTGATTGTGATCAGCCCACTGAGCTCATTGTTCATGCCGACACGAACTGACACCTTTGAGTTCCTCCCAATGTTCACCTGAGACTTCAAATTAGCCTCCAAAGCTAAATCTTTACGCCACTCCATCAGCGAGAGGCCCAACGCAGAAATTGCTTGGAATAATTGGATAATCATTATTCTCTCTGTTGAGGATCGGTCGCTGCTTGGCCGTAGTTCGCTTCAATCACCACGATGTTCCTTCGGTGCACCACCAAGGACACAAAGGGGAGAAATCAACTCGCCTCTCACAAAGAAAGAGGGATCGCACAGCAGGGATCTGAGAAGAGCCTCACAGAGAAACAGAGGAGAGGTTCGCGACAAAGCCCTCTCAATCTCCTCTACATCGAAGCTACTACCAACCCTTCTATATATAGAAGAGGGCAGCCGCCACGAGAGAGATTTCTAGGGTTTTCAAAGTCACACAAAGGAGGGGGAGAATGAACTAGGGTTTCAAAGGCAAATGGACCAAATGAGGAAAGAGCAGCTGGCCCAGAATGTAAGTGAACTGGCCTCTGATCAAATGGGCCGCCAGCTCATGGGCCAACTAATAGCAACAATCTCCACCTTTGGCCCAAGGTAGTGCAATCAAGAAAAAGAACACTGAACCGCAGGACTCATCATCGCCATAACATTACCATTACCGTATGATCACAAAGAGGATACAAGCAATGGAAGAGAATACACAAAGTAAACTCGATCACAAAGATCGGGCAAGATCACCAAGCATGCCAAGTCCATTAAAGGACTGAACTCTACCAAACGGTCATCGAAGTTCAAAGGGAAAATCACAAAGCTATTAACAAACACAAAGTAAGTTAATAGGCCACAAAGGCAACACACAAAGCAAGGGGAAAATTACCCAATGTCAAAGTTCAAAATTTCGACACGAGATAAATTTTTCAGCAGCCAAACACTTAGTACCCATGTCACCGGATTAAATTTCGAGGGAATTTTCTCCAACTTCACAATACCCTTTTCAACTATATCCCTAATGTAATGAAATCGACATCAATATGTTTAGTTCTATCATGAAAAACATGATTTTTGCAAAGTTGAATAGCCGATTGACTATCGAAAATACAACCACATTTTTATCAAGAAAACCAATTTCGGATATAAGGCCCCTAAGCCAAATAGCTTCTTTAAAAGCTTCAAGCAAAGAACATACTCGATTCAAGAGTAGATAAAGCAACAATGGGTTGTAGTTGAGATTTCCAACTTATGCAAGAGCCACACAAAGTGAACACATAGGAAGTAGTAGATTTTCTATTATCTCTATCATTTGCATAATTGGAATCTACATAGCCAACTAGTTTAACACCTTCCAACACTTAGAGAAGGTTAATCCTACATTCACAGAGGATTTTAAATATCTTAAAAGCCATTTCAAGGCATTCCAATGAGGCATACCAGATTTGACATATATCTACTCAAGCAACTAACCGCATATGCAATGTCGTCTAGTGCTAACCATGAGATACATGACTGATCCTATAGCATTCGAATATGGCACCTTCTTCATATCTTTTATTTCAGTTTCAGCTTTGGGGACTGATCCTTACTCAACACAAAATGGGAAGCAAGAGGCACATTCACGATTTGGCATCGACATAGCAAATTTATTCAAAAGTTTTTCGACGCATGGACTTTGGTTTAAAACTAGCGTAGATTTGTTTTGTCTCTAATAATATTCATGCCTAGAATTCTTTTTGCATCGCTTAAGTCTTTCATGTCAAAATTTTCACAAAGACATTTTTGAACATGCTCAATGGACTTCAAACAAGGGCTAACAATCAACATGTCCAGGGTCGAAAAATGTTTATTGATTGAATGAAGTTGTTACAATCAAATTTTCCGACATGAGGAAGAGAAGATTGATTTGACTTCTCTTTGTATGGGTTCTTGGTGGCGAGGATGCTTCACTCGATGCTCGAGTCGAGGTTGCTTCCCCGCTGACGATCGTAATCAAGCCGTGGATGATCTAGAGGTTGTTGAAGAGGTTCTTGATCCCTCCAAGCAGTGCTTGATTTTCCAAGAGTTCTCTAACTTTTTGTTTCAAAATTCTTCGTTGGCTTTCAACTATTTATATGGGCTTAAGGGTGTAATCGACCCCTATTGTCACTCTCATATGAGGGTTAATGACCCTCCCATCGCGCGTGAGCTACCAAACGCCGTGTCCGTGGTTCGACAATGGCTTCGTGTTTGCTACAAGTAAGGGCGCACCGCAGTGATTGTCGATCAGCATAAAGAACGCGGCGCCGCAGTGAACCGCAACCTCTGCTGAGGCCGAGGTTGAATGTCGAGGTTCACCGCCGTAGGCTAACCTTGGTTGAATGTCGAGGTTCACCGCTGGCGCCTCGCCTCAATGTCGAAGCCTGCCGCCGCCGAAGCCTCGCCTCAATGTCGAATTTCGCCGGCGAAGCCTCGCTCAATGTCGAGCTCGCCGCTGCGAAGCCTCATTCAATGTCGAGCCTGCCGCTGGCGAGCCTGCTCGATGTCGAGCTCGCCGCTTGGCGAAGCCTCGCCTCGATGTCAAGCTCGCTTGGCGAAGCCTCGCTCGATGTCGAGCCTGTCAATGTCGAAATTCGCCGCTGGCGAGCTCGTCATACAAAGAACAGTCGTAACTTTCAAACCGTGACGCCTAATTGGACGATTATATATGGAAATCGACCATCTCGACGAGACGGAGCCAACCAAACCTACCCAAAGGGTTTGGTTTGTTCGCATCATTCTCGCCAAATTCCTTCCTTTGAGATATCGACACTTTGTCTATTTTGTAAAGTCAAGCATTCAGTGAACTTAACCTTTAGGCGGCCTCGCTTCACTCTGATGGACCCTAAGCTCTTTTGCTCATTCCAGCAGTGGTAAGGATTAAGGTAATTTTATCGCCATTAAACCCTCCAAAGTTTTCGACTTGAATGCGCTTGAATGGAGTCCGAACACTTTGGATATGAAGACTTGTAAGATGGTCGCCGTGTGCTACAGGAACCTTCTAACTAACACGTAAATTTGAATTCTTCACCCCAGCCTAATGATCGCCTTCGATTTTTAGCAAACCCCCTATCAACGGATTTGATGTGCCTTTACCGACACCGCTTGAATCGGGCTAGCCATACTTTTTCCTCAAGATGGTGAGTTTGCGAGAGTTTCTTTTAGGCTTAGTGCTAAAATCTTCCCTCTATCCTTAGCCGCTCAAGGCGCTGGATTAGAAGATAAGGGCAAATAGCCCGTAGGCCATCATGGAAATGATCGAATCGCTCAATGACATGAAAGTATAACGATCCGATCAAAAAGCAATCCGTTGTTCGCTGACGGAGAGTATAACAACAAAGGATTACGAACAAAATCGCTTAGAGGAATGATCATGGGGAGTAGTCAAGTCGCTCGCTGACAGAGTATAACGACTATGGTTGAAATAGAGGCACAACGCATGGTAGGCCACTATTCGAAATGATCGAATCGCTCAGACATGGGAGTATAACGATCGCGATCAAAAAACCAATCAAGTTGTTCGCGACTTAAAAGTATAACAACAAGGATTACTTAACAAAATCATTTAGAAAATGACTCGGGGTAGCCGAAGTCGCTCAGTGGACACATGGGAGTATAACGACTATGGCTAAAATAGAGGCACATCGCATGGTAGGCCACTATTCGAAATGATTGAATCGCTCGCTGACATAAAAGTATAACGATCGCGATCAAGAAGCAATCAAGTTGTTCGAGACGGAGAGTATAACAACAAAGGATTACTAACAAAATCATTTAGAAAATGACCGGTTACCGAGCCGCTCAGTGGACATGGGAGTATAACGACTATGGCTAAAATAGAGGCACATCGCATGGTAGGCCACTATTCGTGAGGGAGTCGATAGGGTATATTGCTTGGTTAACCACTATCCAACCCAAAGTCACTCTGACAAGTGACGATATGGAAATGATCGTGTCGCTCAGCGACA
>WHSE01000349.1:0-25005 GCA_012295165.1 Asparagus setaceus | reverse complement strand
ACCCTATACGGTATTCATGACCCACCGCACGCTGAATGGTCGAATGGCTAGATGGGCATTGTTATTATCTCAATACGACATTCACTTCAAACCTCGTATAGCGCATGAAGGGTCAAGCGGTGTGATCTTATGGCTAACCACCCATTGAGAGGGAAAGTCAATTATATCAAGACATGCCCGATGAACCTTATGAAGCTAATCTGGTCTCTAAGGACGTGTATGGCAGCTTGTTCTTTGACGAGCCGGAGAGCGACTCCATGACGCCCCGCTGTAGCCGGAGTGGGTAGTACCGATATCTCCCCAAAACCACGGATACCACGAGCCGTGGTCGCTATCGAACCATGTACCAATAACGAGGTAGTACAATGCTATTGATTGGTCTCGACATAGCCAAACATATAGGTGTGAAACATCTTGAAGCATTTGGGATTCACTTAATCGTTAAACAACTAAGAGGGCACTCGCCACGCTGGTAGCTCGAAGTCTCCAAAGTACAGCGCCATTTGTTGGTGCGATGTAGTGTTGACTTCGTGGACTTCATCCGAAGATCATCATATAGCTCAATCAGGTCCGCTGTTCGTCGGGTACCAGAGATCGCAAATCGCTTGTCCTTTGACCGACTTTTGTTGTTTGAAGTGCAAGTCATATTGGGACAAGAGCAAAGCCCATTTCGCCAAACGCCAACTCATTGAGGCCGGTCAATCATAAATATTCGGACCGGATTTACGTTAGAGATAACATAAATCGCCCGTCCGACTAAATAGTGCCGCGATTTTCTCAATCGCTAACACTAATGCAAGGCACCGCCGCACCATTGGGTATCGACTCGCGACCACTAATGTTCGCTCGTAATACATCGCCTGCTCGCGGACCACGCCGCCGCCTCGCCGAGTAAAGCGCTTAACGAAAGTGATCCGCTGCCTTGATGTAAATCAAATGGTTTTTCCGATCGCTGTAAACAAGAACAGAGGTTTAGCGAGATACGATTTGATCTCTTCACGCTTTCTCGCGCGCCGCCCCAAATAAATGACACTCTTCTTATTCAACTTTGAGAATGGTTGGCACTTCCTGATAGGTTCGATATGAACCGCCGGATGTACGCCAATCGCCTTTGTAACCCCCGAAGTTCTCTCGATTTCTTGAGGTTGCAAATCTTGAATCGCTTCACTTTATCGATCGACATGGATTCCTTTGTTGGTGACGACGGCCGGGAACTTGCCACCGGACATCCCAAGGAAGGATTTGGCGTGGTTCATCTTTAGTTGATGAGTTCGCATGAGCTCTAATACCGCTCTAAGATCTTTGATGTGACTTTATCACGGCCACTCCACCAAGTCGCCGACATAGCATTCGACCGCTCCAAGATGGTCCCCGAAAATTTTCGCCATTGCTCGGTATGCGCCAAAGATTTTTCAGCCGAACAGATGACCGTAGCAATATATACCGATGGGCTTCAACGCCAGTGTTTGGCATCATCGGGTGCATCTTGATCCATTGTAACCTCGAAACCATCCATGAATGACATTCTTTCAAATCCACACGTATTGTCGACTATGACATCGCGATTGGAAGAGGAAAGTCATCTTTCTGCAGGCAAAGATTCGTGTCTCAGAGCTCCATACGCATCCTAATCGAACCATTCTTCTTCATGACCGACTATATTCGCCACCCAATCCGGATGTTGAATTTTCTTGATGAATCCCGATTCTATGAGTTTCTTCACTTCTCAACGATTGCTCGCAAGATTTGTGGACGAAACCGCTCTGCGTTGCTTGACGTGTTTGACATCCACTCGATGTTGAGGCGATGTGTCGCCACATTAGGGTCGAAGTCCCGCATGTCCTCATAGCTCCGTGCTAATACATCGATATACTCCCCGATTAGGGTGATCAACTTTTCTCTTCCCAGGGAAGAGTATTGTCGATGTTTATGAGCTTAGGATGCTCGTCACCCATATTAACCTCGACTACCGGCCCTTAGTGGGGGTCTTTGTCTCAATCTATCCCCAAACCGCTTCTTTGAGTTGATGGATCCATGGGTCTTCCCATGTTGGCATATCTTCATCATCCTCAATAGTAGCAGGATCAATCAAGCCATATTTGACATCAAAGCCTGAAAGCTTCTCCGAGTCCGTGTCGAATCCCGCGTAAGAATCGGACGAGTATCCATCTCCTTCACTGTAGATTATCGCCGATCAACCACGAGCATTCATCTTCCGAGGAGGATTCATATCCCAATCCCCTTCTAAACGGTAATAGTTATCCGCCTCCTCTTGGGACATATGCCGCTTTGAGGGACTCGAGGACCTCGGCCCAAAACATAGACCTTCCCTTGTGTCAAGTCATACCCTACTTCTTCATGATATCCCGTTTCTGGCTATATCCAATGTGTGTAGGATAGGCTCATTATCATTTCATCTTCTTCTAAGAAATGATTCTATTGAACCGATTCCTCTTCCGTAAATCAAGTCTTTTTCACTACTTGATCTTCGTGGATAATGAGTGTTGTCCCAAAGGAGTCTCTGAGCCGCTTTGTGTAATGCAAGATGACCGAAGTCGGTAAGTGCAACTCGATTGTTATATAAACCCCGCCATCACATCATTCAAAGACAAAGGGTACTCTAAATCGCCATTTATTGATTCATCGGCAATTTGCCAATTATAATGTTCATCCGACGCATTCTTCATCGCCAAGATTGATTACAAGGTACAATGTCATTTAAAACAAAACCACCACTATAACCAAGCCCGGCTTCAGACGCCTTCTTCACCGTCCGCCTTGGGCCGATGATTCGCCGACTCATTACCGTAGAGGAGAGAATCGAAATAATTCTCCATCCCCTTAAACGGTTGTTTGTCCGCGACCACCGCCTTGACTTCATTGTTTGTGTCTACATATTTGAGACAATCGATGAAGAGTAGATGGAACTATAACGCTATCGCGGATCCAAGGTCACCCAACAATAAGTTATAGGAAGTCTCCACAATCACATAGTGACTTCGACTTTAAGTCCCCATTTGCACTTTATCCGATTTTACCAACCGGTGACCCACTGGTGTTAAATCTGTAGATCACCGTTCGCTGATGCCACCATCGTGGATACCAAGCGTGATACATGAGGCGCGCAGGGCATGATGCTCAAGGCCGGGTCGAGACCCGCCTTTTCCTCTTGGAAGGAAAGCGCTCGCTTGTTCACCCCTGCACCTTCAAGCCTTTCCGTGTTGGAAGGTGTCGCTCCCATTGCTCGAAAGCACGCCTATCACTAAGTTGTTGTGGCAGGTCCGAGGATGAACTCCTTCATATCTTGGATCCCTCTAGCTTCATTGCCTTGTTCCGAATTTATCTAAGGTATCCATAGTTTCTCCGGCCCTTCGCTGTTTAATAACGTCTGGCTGGATATTTCGCATCGTCAACAAGAAATTGAGAGAAACAGTGGACTCATATCATCCCACCGCTGATGCTCCCCTGCTTAAGACTCCGCCGATACCAATCGAAGGCAGCCCACCTAAGGGTGCCAACGAATGACCAACCTTTCAGGCTCATTGTCGAAATAATCCGAGGTGCGACTTGAAGTAAATCAAGTGTCAAGGCCGGGAACTCAATGAGTTGATTTTGTTCTGTGTCTTGATTTTCTCGCCTCTGAGCAACAACATCTACATATTCAAATACAAAGGTTCGTGAGGGTTATATCCCTCTTGTGCTTCCTCCGGTTCAATCATCTTGGTCGATCGCCGAGTACCACTGATTCACCTCGATGTTTTGTCAAGGCTTGGATCTGTTGGTCATGCATTTCTCTCATCGTCTGCATGGCCATATCCATCTCTAAACTTGGAAGTTTTCCTGCTTAGTCAACGCCTGCCTTAGCATTTTAGCCACTTGATCTCAGATCCATCATAAGCTTTTCTTGGGGCATCCTTCGCTAGATACAAGATATTTGAGGTAATCAAGGAGCCAACATCCGGACGAGACGGTCCTCCTCAAGGGTATCCCTCTCTCGTAAGTTTGTCGTAATTGACCGGGCTCGGATAGTCCCTGACCGCAAAACGAAGTTAGCCATTGCGATTTGGTGGGGATAGCTCGTGATGATGATCCTTGCTGGTCAATATTATTAGTGACCTCTTACTCCGCCCTCTCGATGTCATCCTTCGAATCGCCTTGACCTAGGTCTCAAGGCAGTTGGTGCTAAGTAAGTTCGAAGACCAAACTCTTCGAGTTTTGATGGCAATTGCACTGAGAGCATTGTCTTGATGAGCTTAGAGCAACAAGCATAACCGTATTAGTTTGGGGAGCCCCTTCGAGATCTTCGCACTCGCACGTAGTACGTACTGCAGATGAGTACCGAGCAACCCCGGCCGCGGCTCGGCATGATCCTCTGTATAACGTGCCGTCGCCATCGTGACGAAAAGCCGCCTCCTTCCGAGAATGGACTTGTTCAATCAAACTACCAAAAGTGACTCGCCTTTGACTTTCGCTATGTGAGCTGGCCTCGATGGACTCTCGATCTCGACCTTTAGTCCGTTGGGGGATCAGGGAATTTTCCTATCCTTCTTGAGTGGGTGCGACCTCCCATGAGGAGTGACCCGTGATTCTTTCGTGAGGACCCAAACGATCCTTGATAGTCGGTTCGGGCTGGTGATGGAGTTGACTTCACCACCTGCTCGTGATGTAGATGCCTTTGACTTTGAGGCGCCACGGACTGGCTTTGGCGCTGAATTTGAAACGCCAGTAGCCTTCGGGCTTAAGCCGACGTAGAACCGAATGTTGGCGCCTTTAGGTTTTTGAAGCCGCGCCACGGGTTTGGAGCACCGCTAGATTTGGGCCTCCAAACTCCGCGGTATGTTGGCGCTTTACCACTTCCTTCTTCAATTCAACCAGCTTGTCGCACTAACGCCGCGTTTGTGCAAGAAGTGCACCACGCCGAACACGCTCGAAGCGCGGAGCGTTTCGCTTTGACACTGACTCACTGCTGGTTGACGCTTGATGGACTGCGATCACTTGAGGCCGGAGCCTCTCGCTGTAGTTCGATCTTAGATCCGGCCATAGCGGGTCCCATCCATGGATTGCATGGTTTGCATATTTGCGCCATGCTTTGTCGTCGCTTTGGCGGGCTCGCGGAGAGTGCGGGCGACATCATGCTCTCATCTCGCGCGCCGTCAGACTGGACTTCTGGCCGGGGATTTTCGCCACCGCTAGCCGGGTTGGCTCGCCCTGGGCTCTACATCGAGGCCCATCTTCTCCTTTGCAAGGAGATCTTCTTGGAGCGCTGGGGAGAACCGATCCGAGGATGAGGATAGATACTCCTCAATTTTCTCGGGTCGAACTCGAACTTGACCTCTTCCTCCACCGGGATAGGGATCCACAAGCATCTATAATTCCTCCGATCTAAGGCCTACGTGGTTCCCATCGCGGTCGCCAAATTTGTTCGGGAAAGTTGTCTCGATTATCATTGATTTGAACTTATAAACCTACCAAACAAATTCAAAGAAAATATTGCCTTTTTATAAGGCTTACAATGAAAATCGAAAATTACAACTTGTTAATGTAGAGTAAAAAGTTTTGTTTGATTGACTTTGAAAAGAATTACAATCACACCCCTTCGACATGAGGAAGAGGAGGTTGATTTGACTCCTCTTTGTATGGGTTCTTGGTGGCAAAAGAAGGCTTCACTCAATGCTCACGAGATCCGCTCACGACGACGACAAGGTTGTTGATGATTATGAGGAACTCAATCCTCGCCCGCAAGTGCCGGGTTTTCCAAAAGTTCCAAAGTCCTCCAATGGCTACTCACCGCCATTTATAGGCTTTTTAGCATGTAACCGCATGCCGAATTCAGGGAACGGGCTAACGGCATGGACGCGGGTATAACCGATGTCCACTACTTAGCCCACGGATTGTTGTGGCTTTCGGGCCTTTGGGTCCGCTCAGGGCGAAGCCGATAGATGACGAAGCCACTCTTCCTTGGTCGGGTCAACTTGATCGAATGACGGTTCGCCTTGGGCAAGCTTCGTCAGTAACGAAGCCACAAGGGCAAATCTCACCGATGTGTTTATACATTTTGGTTGGATGGCGAAGCCGCTTTATAGGCTTAACCTCGCATTTAATATCGAGGTTCACCGCCGTAGGCTAACCTTCGTGATGAGCAGGTTCACCGCCGTAGGCTAACCCTCGGGAATGGCGCAGGTTCATCACGTAGGCTAACCCTGGTTGTAATGGCCAGGTTCACCGTCAGAAGTAACCCTGTTGAATGGCGCAGGTTCACCGCTATGGCCAACCTCGTTGAATGGCGAGGTTCATCGCTATAGCTAACCTCGGTTGAATGGCGCAGGTTCACCGCCGTAGCTAACCTCGCTGAATAAAGAGCTTGCCGCTGGCTAACCTCGCTCAAGGGAGAGTCACCAACTTTGACGCTGGGGACGAGCCTCGCCAAACTTTGATACCGTAGTTTGCAGCCTCGCCAAACTTAAGTGTTGTGGGCGCAGCCTCGCTTAATCACCGTTGACTTCAGCCGGCGAGCCTCGTGGTTAAAATGAACTCCGCCCACGCGCGTAACCTCGAGGTTGAGCCTCGCCTTTGACCGAAGTCTCGCTTTGAAGTTTGTATGGTCCAGCCGCCCCATCACCGAGCCTCGCCTGAAGCTTTAACAACTAGGTGCTACCGACCTCGCCTCGAGGATTTTTGACTGCCTATTAAGACCCCTTCAAAGTTTTCGTGACTTGAATCGTAAGCAGGGTCCGGAATACTTTGAATTTTTCTAATAGCTATCGGCGACCGCGACGCCAACCTCGCCAGAGTTCGATATGAGGGCAAGGCCGAACCTCGCGACTCACCGACTCCTTACGCTAAGCTCATTTAAACCGCGATCCACGCGGCAAATTAGGATTAGACCCTTTCGAGTGACTTGTCACATCCTCAGATTCGCCCCGCAGATCTCGTGATCGATGATCACGAGATCTGGGCAGATATCTCGCCGCCGCTGGTTCTTCGAGACCCTATATATGACAAATAAAGGTCAAAACCTTTCACCGCTTCATCTTCTCCAAGCCGCCAATCTAAATCACAATTTCGACGCCAAGCAATGGCCCCCAAAACCGCCGCATCGGCAAAGGCAAAGCCTATTGGGACTTCGCTCGCTTCCACCGCCGTCCGCCATTGTAAAGCGAAGAGCATCGCCGCCAAAACATGACTTTTAATCCGCCAGAGTTAATTTTACGACGCGGATTTTCACTCGAGATGATATTGTTTCCAAGATCATATCTTTCTAATCCGCCACGTTTTGCCGAGGCTTGCCTCATTTGGTTTGATAAACCTCATCGAGGTTCTGATCTCCCGTGATCCCCATAGGGTCTTCAGTTGAAACTCACCGCTTGGCGCAGGTTTGATTATTTTAGATGAAGCTCGCTTCTGGCGAAGTCTCGCCTTTTGAATGATGAGTCTTGTTTAGCGAGGCTCGCCTTTTTGTGGGATGGGTCTCGCTTACGCAGGCTCGCTTTCTGGCGAGATGAGTCTCGCTTATGAGGCTCGCTCGAAAGATGAGTCTCGCTTGGCTCGCTTTCTGGATGAGCCTCGCTTCGCAGGTTCGCTGTCCGGGCGAGATGAGTCTCGCTTGGCAGGCTCGCTTTCGAAAGATGAGTCTCGCTTTGCGCAGGCTCGCTTTCTTGGATGAGCCTCGCTTGGCAGGTTCGCTTGTCCGGGCGGTTCGCCCATTGATGACGGTTCGCCTGCTTGACGAGGTTCGCTTCTGAGTGACTTTGTCCTTTGAAGTGGCGATTTGACCTCTCGAGACTAACTTCTTCTTTGTGTAGTTGAGCATCCTTCTACCCCCATTCCTCAACGGGTTCTTTGGAGCAAACGGTGCTCAAGAGGCGTAACCTCGATTTTCTCTCCTCTTGTGAACGCTCTCATTTGGGGACAGGATCAAGAGGAGTTGAGACTTTTCAACCTTCAACATCCACCTTCGCTGATTACGGATGCCTTTGGAGTCTGTAACCGACCCATCGCAGCCTCGCTCTTCGCTTGGAGATGATATCAAGATCCGTGACTGTTGGACTTGGGTTTGTACAAGTGGCTCCGAGTGGTAAACTCACGCTACATGTTCTTGCCTCGAATGGAACGGGATTGCTCACCGACCTCCTTAAGAGCCGCTTCTAACTCTAAGATGAATTGGGATCTAACCCCTACTCAAGATGGAGTGATGCGTCACTTCTCGGGTGGTGCATGTGGACCGCCATGGTCATCATGTAACCGGCTCACAACCCGGCTTTTCCGAGGGAGCTCCTGGCTTAATCACCGTCGCGCCAACACCTTTGGTCGCGGCTTTCCATAAGGTGGAGGGGCAATTCCGCCAAGGATTTCCTGACTCCTGGTTGGTCTCGATGGGGTTCTTCGCAATGGTGGCCTCGCATCACCAATACATTCTAGAAGAGTATCGCGATGAATGGAGAGGTTTGGCCTTAGGCTCCTATCGTGGCAACTCAACCGGGCTTGAGGAACAATTCTCAACAGCGGGATTTTGGAATTGTATAATCCTCGATACTCATACCTTCTTCACCTGCACGGCTAATTGGGGATTGCCTGCAACAGATGGCCGAGGTTTCGGCTACCTCATGGCGTATCCGCACGGGAGTACATCCCGGTATAAAGAGCTGACGGATTTGGAAAAAGATCACCCCCAAGTAGTGGAGACCTATTGGGAAGTGATGTGCCACTATTATATTTGCACATGTAGGCACGGCCGTGCTCCGATAAGAAGGGGGAAAAGTTCATCAGTCATAATATTTGGGCCCACTACCCTTTGAAGGGTCGGATGATAAGGAAGGTATTGTGGTGCCCCCGGTCCTCTTGAGGCTGTAAATTGTCACCTTGTGCTTGACAACCTTCCACTTTCTTATGTGACTTCCACCGATGAGCATGGCTTCCTACAGGGACGACGTTTGACACTTATATTTATCAGAGCGGGGAGCCGATTTCTTCCAAGGCGGTGCTAGCAGGCTACCTCATGTTGTGGCTTAAACATATCGTCGTCCCTGCCGGCAGCCTTTGACTCCATCGGGCACCTGAGGTGATTTTCCCCGCCGTCTCGCTTAGCACACGGGCGCCAATATGCACTTCTTCCCGCCATGATTGCTCAGATTCATTTTCGCGCTTTCATGCGCTTTGCTATGCCTTCGCCATGGTGTTGAGAACCCGAGGGTGGAATTACCATACGCCTATCTTATGGCGCGGTTCGTCATGCATTGCCCTACTCTCATGGGTACACCTTCTCGCGACATAGGGACAAATTACCCTTTCATCCGTGAGGCTAGAGAACGCCGATTGACCAAACATTACATGGCTTCAGCGGCGCTCCCGACTATAAGAGTTATTCTTTAATCGGTGCTCTCCTCATTTTCCGGGTCGCTTTATGGACAAGTTTCTAGTGGATGAACCCAATGCTCGTGGTTATACCACTTTATCGCTGGCGCTTTATGGCTCATGAGCATCCCACGGTATTTCATTTGCCGCTTTGTCCTATATGATTGAGCCTTATCTACCCTGCCGCCGCCGCCAATTCGGTATGATCAACTGCATAGCTGGTAATCCCAGCTCGCCACAACCGACGGTTGTGGCTTAGTCGGAGCTGCGTTGCATCGACCGTCGGGCGGCGACGTGTGCTCGCTTTCTTCCGCAACGACCCTCAATCCCGACGACGCTCACAGATTGCAGTAAGTGGCATTGCATGGCAAACGCCGAAATTCCGTGCTTCAACATCAACTCTTCGGCTACGCATTGATTCGGGCCGTATAGGGAAGGCCGACTTCAACGAGGAGCCGACCGACTAAAGGAGTATTTGCACGCCGAGACGGATGCCGAACCTAAACCCCAAGCCGGTGTGGACTCACGCCAATCCTCACGACCCGAGCCATCACGCCAATCCTCATGGGACCCGTGAGCCATCACGCCAACCCCCACATGAGACCCAGCGATATAGATGAGGCTCTAGATGAGTACGGTAGCAACATGCCTTCTTCTCACCGGTGTTGAAGCAACTCCCCGGTTGAACCCAGATCGAGGCACCTAGAGAGTTCGCCCTTTGGAGAACCATCGGAATATATTCCAAGATCCTCTTGAAAGCTCTACCTCGCCTGCCTACCGTTGAGCCGTGGTCAAGAAGCCACCCACACTTCGTAGCCCGGAGGAAGCCAAGCTGTGCCAACAGATCAAGGATCTAAAGACCGTGGCCCCTGGCCCAAGCGTAGTCGCGCGTGAGGAGAGAAGCCTTGATTGAAGCCGCCGCCACCGAGCCCCATTATCAAGGCCCTCCCGATGCCAAGAGTATACTTGATGATGCCGGAGTCTCCTCGGCTGGTTGCCGCCAAGCCGAAGTCGTAACCTGTGACCCAAGATGATACAAGAATCCTCGCCGCCGGCAGCTCGAGACCTCCTGGCTTTGATGCCGCCACCACCCCTTCCATTGATGTCCCGCCAATCCCCTCTGTCCGCTTCCGCTCAAACCTTCGCCCCTCTTTTGACTTGTCGGGACTACGGGTATCTATGATTCGCCATAATTTCTCACCATCCTCGAAGAATCTCCTACTCAAGTGTTGGAGCGCGGTGGGATTTTGCCGATCAAGGCCGATTGAACCTCTCCTCGATGTGATGCAAAGCCGACTAACGCCGTAGCCTACGCGCCTTTACCAAACCTATTCGGTACGTGCAGACCCTTTTCAACAAATGGCAAAGACAAGGACCAGCCTCTTCATTCTATGATTGAGGATCGTGCTGCGCTTTTAGAAGAATAAGAGATGATACTCAATTTGAGCTCCAACGCCAAGTACCGAAAAGAAGCGTAGTATTGATCGCTTTTTGAGACGGCCACTCAGATGTCGAAAAGAAAAGGGTTGCTAGCACCGAGCGTAATCAACAACCCGGTTGACTCTGGCTGCACGCACTCACATTCGTGCAAAATTGGCGGAGGCGTAGTGGGCTAGCGCCGCTAATCGAGAAACATCAAACTCGATAGCCCAATGTGCGCACACGAGGCCGGGTGGAAGCCGATCTAATGATCCGAAGGGCTGTTACCGCCGCGGAGCCAAATGCCCGTACTTTCGACGCATCTTCATAAACAAAGCGACGAGGAGATCAAAGTCGCCACAAGGAAACTATGGTCAAGATTGCTTCGAGATCCGCCAAACTCTGGGAACTTGTAATTCATGTATATCTTTAACTACATGATGAATAAAATTCCACTTTTTTGTGTTCACTCAAAATTTTGTTGCGCGACTTTGCATTTGCACTGGAATTTTTAGCAAACTCCCAGCCTATCAACGGACTTGGCATGTCTTTACCAGCCGCTTGAACCGGACTAGCCATACTTTTCCCCTCAAGATGATGAGTTTTCGAGGAGGTTCTTTTAGGCTTAATGCTAAAATCTCCCTATCCTTAGCCGCTCAAGGCTGGATTAAAAGATAAAGGCAAATTGCCCAAGAGGTCATTAATAGGAATAAAATCATATGAGGATGATCAATCGCTCAAAGGACATAAAAGTATAACGACAGATCAAAGAGTAACCGAAGTTGTTCAAAGGACATGAAAGTATAACAACAGGGATTACAAACGTAATCATTTAAAGGAATGATCATGTGGGAGTAGTCAAGTCGCTCATTGACATGAGAGTATAACGACTATGATTGGAATAAAGGTAAATTGCATGGTAGGCTACTACCGTGAATAAGATAGCGTGAAAGTTGTGATCGAATCGCTCAGCATGAAAAGTATAACGATCGCGGATCGTAAAGCAATCAAGTTGTTCGACATGAAAGTATAACAACAATGATTATGAACAAAGTCATTCAAGGAAATGACTCAGGTTAACTGAAGTCGCTCAAAGGACATAAGAGTATAACGACTATAATTGAATAGGAGCACATCGCATAGTAGGCCACTATTCGTGAGGGAGTTGATAGGTGTATCACTTGGTTAACCACTATCTAACATAAAGTCACCGCAAGAGAGACGATATGGAAATGATCAGTCGCTCAAAGGACGAGAAGTATAACGATCGCGGATCGAAAACAATCACATTGTTCAATGGTGGAAAGTATGACCACCGCGGATCAACATGAAGACACATCATTCGATAAATCAAAATTAGGTGACGTACTGTTCATGGAGAATTGAAACATTGGCTCATCGCTGAGTAAGCCCATAAGGGATGACCAACATCATTCGCATGAATAACAAACGCTGAGAATTAGAATATCACATCACTTGGTAGGCCAAAGGTGGATATCGAAAGATAAAATATTGACTTGGTAAGTCAATACTTAGAAACGATAAGATAATTGACTAGGGTAATATTTCTTCGTAAACTTACCATTGATAGGCATCATGATTTTGTCGCCTTCTTGATTGGTTAGGCGGTACGCCCATTCGAGTAGACCGACTCCACTACTTAATGGTCCTTCCCATTTTGGTTCGAATTTCCTTTCTTTTGGAATTCAAAATCATCAAGGCCGACAATGAAAGCACGCAGGTCGCCTTCCTTGAAAATACGACATCGGACCTTCTTGTCAAATGCTTTAGAAACTGGTTGGTACAACTCGATATGCCGTTGAGCCTCGAGTCGCTTCATCCAAAGATTTCAAGTTCTTCAAGGCCGACGATGATTTTCTTCGCCGCCATTCCAGTTGTTTAATGCTATTCGTAGCGACGAATTTGAATCTCCATCGTAAAATAGCTTCACAACCATAAACTAGAGCATATGGGTGGTACCCGCTATGCGGCGAACCGCTGTAACGGTAAGCCCACAAACTTTGTCCCAACTTATCATCCCAATCCTTCTTATTTGAAGAAACCATCTTGGTGAGGATTTTGATGATCGCCTTATTAAAAGCTTCAGCTTGTCCATTCACGCAGATAGTAAGTCGTTGATGCCGCATTCGATTCGAATTTATCGCAATCGCGGAAAGCATGACGACAAATTGTGGACCATTGTCGTGGACAACTGCCTTGGCACACCATATCGGTATGACGACGGATGTTTGACAAATTTGATCACATCACTAGCCTTGACCATTCTCAATGGAATAGCCTCCACCATTTTGAGAAATAGTCGCTATCGCCAATATGAAGCGATGTCCTTTGAAGAAGGTGGGGAAATGGACCAACGATATCCATTCCCCATGTTTCAAATGGCCGTGACGCTATGTAGGATGCAAGTGTTCTCCGGTTGATGAAGGTAGTTAGCATGTATCCGCATGCATGGCATCGTTAGCGTGAAGCCACGATCCCTTACCATTGTCGCCAATAATAACCGAAGTTCACGCACCGTCCCATAACTTGGGTCCGTGTTGGTGTGCTCCACAAACACCGCATGAGCTTTCAAGACTTGCTCGCTTCTTAGTTGACAAACATCGGCAAGAATCCATCATACCACCTTCTATATAAAGTCCGAATTGGGAATCATAGTAAAATCTTGATGCTCGCCGACGAATTGATTCTCTTTCTTTATGTCTTCGTGATATCCCATGCAAGACATAATCGATGATTGGGAACCGCCAGCCTCGCTTTGTGACTTAGGTTCGCCTTCGATCGCTGATCTGAACGATATTTCGGTCGAAATAGTTGCCGACTAGACACACTAACCCTCGAGTAGCATTCTCGGTAGGGCTAGCGAAGCAAGAGACGCCAAGATCCGCATAAGTGTTCTCGCACGGGTACATGATCGATGTAAAAGCTTTCAAAGGAGTCACTAAAGCTATGGCGGCCGCATGATGAGGGATAAGGTCCTCGCGCTCGACTTCATATTCTCCTCTCAATTGTTTTACGATTAGTCGCGGAATCCCCAAATGCTTCAAGGTGTTTCACGCCTAAATGCTTGGCTATGTCGAGACCAATCAATAACGATTATACTCGCTACGCTATTGGTGCATGGTTCTCGATAACCATACCGTATATCGCGGGTTTTGTGGAGATATCAATACTACCCCCACTCCCGCCAACGGGTCACATGGGTCGCCAGCGTTCACAAAGAACAACCGCCATACTGCTCTTAGAGACCAGATTAGCTTCATAAGGTTCATCGTGCATGTCTTGATACACCGACTTTCAATGGATGGTTAGCCAAAAGATCACACACACGCCTTGACCCTTCATCTCCGAGGTTTGAAGTGAATGTCGATCAGATAATAACAATGCCCATCTAGCCATCCGACTATTCAACGTGCCGTCGGTCATGAAGACCCGTGATAGGTCAATTTTGGAGATGACGGTATGGTCTGCCCCACTAGATAGTGCCGCATCTTTGGATAGCTGACCAAAGCCAAACATTCTTCTCGAATGGGAGGATATCGATATTCGCCCCCACGCTGTCCCACCGAGGTAATAGATCGCCTGCTCATGGCCATTGTCATCGCCCCGTAGCAAAGACTGCCAACGATACTCAGAAGCGATGTAAATCGAAGGGTTTTCCCGACTTAGGTGCAACTAACACGTGGGGATTAGAAAGATACGCTTTGATCTCTTCAATGCCTCTCCTCGCAATCTTCATCCCAAACTAACGATACACCTTTCTTCATGAGCTTCGAGAATGGTTGACATTTCCCATAAATTGGAAATGAATCGCTAAGCCAAACGCCCTTGGAGACCACGGCTCCCTAAGGCTCCTAGGAGGTGGAAGTTCCCCGATAGCTTTGATCTTGTCCGGTCGAGACGATACCATCCGGCCGTGACCACTAACCCTAGAAATTTGCCACTAGACATCCCCTTAAAAGACTTGGTTGGGTTCATCTTCAACCGATGTGCCCGCGATTATCTCAATGTTGTCTTCAAGTCATGCAAGTGATCACCTTTGTGACGACTCTTAACTACTAAATCGCTTACGTAGCATTCCATCGCTTTCTCGTGAATGTTTTCTGAAAATAGTGGTCATGGCACGCTGGTATGTAGCGCTCTTCAAGCCGAAAGGCATAATCAGATAATAAAGATATTCCGACGGTGTTCGAAAGCGTGTGCTTTTCGCCATCGATGCATTTTGATTTGATTGTACCCCGAGAAGCCATCCATAAAAGACATCCTCTAATCCACATGTGTTGTCGATGATAATGTCCGTAATTGGTAGAGGGAAATCGCTTCGACATGCCGCGATTTACGCCTTCTAATCAACGCACGGCCGGATCGTCCGCTTTTCTTTACCACGGTACTATATTTGCTACCCGCCGGATGTCTGACTTCCTGATGAACCCCGCTTTGATCGCCTTCTCGATTTCTTCTCGATGGCTTTCATGACCGAGGGGAAAATCGCCGTTGTTGTTTAACAGTTTAGCTCCCCGCTTAATGTTAAGGCGATGCATGGCCACTTGAGGGTCTAAACCCTAAGATATCTTCATAACTCCATAAGACATCGATATATTCCTCGCACTCAAAGCCGATAAGGCTCTCCTTTCTTCACAAACTATCGCTATGAATATGGGTTTTGGATTAGATTCGCCCCCATATTTATTTGGATTATTTTGTCATCGCGGTGGTTCCCGTTGTTCAAAACGATGTTCCCATTGCATTCCCAAATGCCGACTCATTGATCTTCCAATAGCGTAAGAGATCATCTTCTTGGATCTCTATTGATCACCGAGGTCATATTGACCATCAAGGACTTAAATTCATGTCCTATACCGACGCCGTAATCCCGTGAAGTTGCTTTCGAAGATGAGTGATCCGACTCATCCTCGCCATAACATGCCATGAGTACGGGCGCGACTCATATCCCAACCCTTTACGAAGTTTTATGATAGTAATCATCAGTCTTCCGACATAAGCGATCGGATCGGCGCTTTGATACCTTTTCCGTAATTTAGCCCTTCTTTGTGAAGGAAGTCATATCCCATTTTCTTCATCGATGTTGTACCGCCGGCGAAATATGAAAATTGGGGTTCTTTTTCTTTTGCTTGGGGTTGTTCCACCTCGCCTGTAATGGTTTGTTGACCGCCCAAAGATAATGTCTTTCCACCATTATTCCCGACTGATCACAAAACCGCCAGAAGAATTAAAGTGCCTTTGAGTTGTCATAAATGACGACCGAATGGGCATGTGTACGTGTTCAAAGATACAACCGTGGAAGAATTTCACATCGTCAAGATGACTTTAACACCCTGGCGTAAGCTAAATCATAATTTTCATTAAAATCGACTATGTCGCCATCGATCATTCGATCGATTACAAAGGGTTTTACATCATTGAAAACAACACCTTGTTCGACTCTATGTCGCCTTCATTTCGCCGCCATAGTCCTCGACCGTGGTTCATCGGTTTGCCTTCCTCAAGGTAGTGGACGTAATCCGTAAAATAATTCTCCACACCTTTGAATGGTTGCCTCTTCACACCAATGTTTTAACCATCCCTTCTTCATCTACATACTTCATGCATTGATGCAACGTAGATGGGACGATCAAATTTTCATGGATCCGTGGTCGCACCCAAGAGCAAATTGTAAGATGTATCCGCCGATGACATAGCATGTAACATCCGCCTTCAAGTCTCCTATTTGGCATTTGAGTTTGATCTTGCCCAAGGGACAGAATTTGTAGCATTGAAGCCGTAGATGGTAGTCCCTGCTTGCTAACCGTGCAGCAGTATCCCAAGATGTTGTATAATTCTCAATGGGATGATACTCAATGCATCCCGTCAACTTGAGCTCTGCTGATTCGACAGATCCGATATAGCCGCTGAAGTACAACGGCCTATCGTGTTTTGGTTCTTCACTTGCATGTCCTCGATGAAAAAGTAATGCAAGGTATTGGCCCTTTGAAGACCCCGATGACATTGGGCACAAACTCGTTGTCCTTTTCCGAAATGAGCGAGGAACGCCATTATCCGGGCCAGCAGCTTCTCCGTAGATTGAGAGACGCAAGAGCTCAAATAAAGTAATTCTCACGGATGTTGGAGAGTCGGGCTAACACGCCGAACCGAAAGGAGCCTTCGTTTCGTGCATGTCCTTCCCGAAGTGCTTTGTTGTAGCGATCTCCTTGTCTTGGACCCACCAACCGCTCCTTTGTCGCTACATCGGCGCATTCTGGTACCCTTTAGAACTCTTTTCCGCCTCTCGGGCCAACGCCGGTACAGATGTGCGACCGGCGTTTGTTGCTCTAGAGTCATTGACTTGCTCCTTTTCCCGCAGCAGAGGGGCGCATAGATTCCTTTTGACTTTGAAGAAGTCCATTGTTCATCCGATAACAAGTCGATGAACTCCACATAATTTCGCCGGGCGAGTGTAAGGGACCATACCTTGTGCTTCCCGCCGCCGGAGATCAAAGTTCACAACTTTGGCTTCGCTGATGGATCGGTTTTACACCGCCCCGCACTTGAATTCGCAAAATCGCCAAATTGAGGGCTTACCATGTTTGCGCATTAATCTTTTGATCCTCCCAGAGTCATAACACCGCTTCTAGCAAGACCTCGATCTTGTCCTTCAATATGTAACATGACCGTTTGATGGTGTACCATTCGATGGTACATGCAGATTTTGATCATCCGCCCTGAAGCTTCCTCCGCTTCTTTTTTCCTAAGCGTGATCTTGTTCATTTTAAGTAAAGTTTTGAGGATTGGGATAACTCGTCATCCTTAAAATCATACTTCTTCTCGAGGACTACCGCCGTAAACGCTTGATTTCGCTGAAGGATCTTGAAGTAGGTGGCTTCCACAGCCTAAAGTCTCCTTCCCTTCATTGCTTTTGAGGAGTAAAATTATTCTCGTTACCCCTTTAGGACGAGAGTCCCGAGGTTCTCCACCGATCCTCTTAATCATGTTTTCAACTTGTTCGCCTTTGCTCACCAATTTTTTCCAAGAGTATGCCTCAACCGCACTCCATCTTAGAAAGTATGTTGATCGAGAGGGTCGCGACATCCCGATGAATGTCGCCTGGGGCTCGGTCCCGAGTGCAAAGACAGATTCGAATCGCTTGACAACGTGGCCGACAGACCCGCCTTTGCTTTTCACCGCCAGTGGCCATAGACACCTCGTCATCATCAAAAATCGGGCCATAAAGAGCCTTTGCGCATCTTTCCAAGAGTTGATAGAACCGTGCTCTAACCTTCGAACCACTCAAGGCTAACTTTAAGAGTGCTAATGAATAATCGGGTCATAATAGGATCATTACCCGCTATATGCCCGGTTTGTGCTTGAAGTAGTAGATGTGTGACGGAGAACTTTTTCCACAAACCGCACTAAGTTAAGTGGCTTGAATTTCGAGGATACGGGACATCGCCCCATTCTATAGATATGGCCTCGCCACCCCAAATTCTTGATTGTCCTTGAGTTTCGTGAGCATCCAAATGCTTTTGGAAATCCCGCAACACATGATCTTGCTCTTTGTACGCTGGTTCGATTCCGCCGATGACATCGAATGGACATCGTGGATTCCTCTCGTAGTCTTCTTTGCTTCGATTTGATCCTCCTTCGTCCATCTTTTTCTTGCCCACAAGTTTCTCCATCATCATCTCTAAACGCCGATAGATTCTTGTTGTGCAAGAATAGTAGCTTGTTTCTTCTATTCTTCGTGTCATCTCTTTCTTCTCGCTCGCCATGAGGACATCGCCCGGTCACCAAATCGTTCGGTTGAGACGTAGCAATGCCGAGTTCTCATGTTCTTCGGTACCCCCACCAATTGGCTATAGTCAAACGGATTGACGCCCCAGCATTTAAGACGGTGCTTTATAGGCTTTGGCTATTGATTAACGCACCTCGTAACCCCGGGAATATTCGGTCGACGATTCCACTTCCCGCTGTTCTGCTTCCTCCCAACCATGTTGATAGTCACTCCATGACCATCGCTGGCCGCCGCTTTTATGGTGGAATCGCTTCGCCCGTTGACGGATCGCAACCGCCAAAACCGAAAGCCGATGCGCCGATGGACATTACAAGACGCCGAAATAAGCTTCTCACAAAGAACAATGAGATTGCATATGACTAGCATCACGCTTATGCAGTGAGGTATCATGAGATCAATAGCGGTGTACCCCAATTGATTCTCGAAGACGAGCCTCATATGAGAGAGGCTTCCCCGATTGAGTTTGGCGAGCCCCGGCAGGTTGCCATTTTTGATTTTGACGGCGAGGTTCGGCTGCTCGCCGAGGTTCGGCCCCGCCTAGAGGAGACCCCATGTTGGCTAAGCTCATTGTTTGGACGAGGTTCATCCCTTTAAAGGGGACCTCATGTTGCCGGGCGAGGTTCGCCATTCAAACGCAGGTTCGCCATTCAAGGGGACCCCACGATGTAGGCGCAGGTTCGCCACTGGACGAGGCTCGCCCTTTTGAGGGGACCTCGCTGTAGGCGCAGGTTCACCGCCACGAGGCGCACGGGTTCGCCACTAGGACCAAGCGCAGCAGGTTCGCCACTGGACCAGGCGCTGACGGGTTCGCCACTTGGGCCAGGTCAGCACAGAGCCACGTCGCCTTGTAGACGCAGGTTCGCAGTGGGGCACCTTCGCCTTGTTTTGAATGAACCCCGATGATGACGAGGTTCGCTGATTTTCTTCTCGACGATAATGGAATCGCCCAACGAGACCAAAGCTCGAGCACGCCGGGCGAAGCTTGGTTCTCGCGCCGACGCTGTCCGGCACGCCTCGAGAGTGGACCATTAGAAGGTCCGGTCTTCTCACGTGCAGAGCGAGGCTCGCCGTAGCCAAAACTTGGCTAAAACATCCCAGTGGACTTGGTTGCTTAACAACCCATTTCTTAGCCCGGTTGACTTTTTGGAGCCTTGTCCTTAAAAGACAAAGGTCGATTGTCGAGGTTCACTGAGGATTCAGCCAGGCCACGGGGCTGAAGTCTCATACGACTCGACACACTTGCGTGTCTTCACCGGGCTAGATGCCCCGTGAGGAGAGAAACTCGTACTTACTCGATCGAATTCGATGACCAAGGTTTGAACCTCGGTTCCAACCGCAATCTTGTCTGATTAGCCACCACCATTCATCTAATGAACGGTTGCTCCCACCGGTCGCCATCTTCTCAGAGTCGAAAAGTTTTGTTTGATTGACTTTGAAAAGAATTACAATCACACCCTCTCGACATGAGGAAGAGAAGATTGATTTGACTCTCTTTGTATGGGTTCTTGGTGGCAAAGAAGGCTTCACTCAATGCTCACGAGAGATCCGCTCACGACGACACATGACAAGGTTGTTGATGATTGATGAAGAACTCATCTCTTCGCCGCTAGTGCCGGATTTTCCAAAAGTTCCAGTCCTCACCAATGGCTACCACCGCCATTTATAGGGCTTTTAGCATGTAACCGCATGCCGGATTTGGGGAACGTGGGCTAACCGGCATGGACGGGTATAACCGATGTCCACTACTTAGCCCACGCGGATTGTTGTGGCTTTCGTGGCCTTTGGGTCCGCCACGAGGGCGAAGCCGATAGATGACGAAGCCGCTTCCCTTGGCCGGTCGAACCTTGATCGAATGACGGTTCGCTACTGGGCAAGCTTCGGTTAGTAACGAAGCCACAAGGCAAATCTCACCGGATGTGTTTATACATTTTGTTGATGGCGAAGCCATTATAGGCTTAACCTCAGACTAATATCGAGGTTCACCGCCAGAAGCTTAACCTTCGTATGAGTATCGGAGGTTTACCATTGTAGCGTAACCTGTTGAATGGCGCAGGTTCACCGCCGTAGGCTAACCCGGTTGTATGGCGCAGGTTCACCGCCGTAGGCTTAACCTCGTTGAATGGTGAGGTTCACCGCTATAGGCTAACCTCTGTTGAATGGCAGGTTCACCTGCTAAGTAACCCTGTTGAATGGCGCAGGTTCACCGCCGTAGGGCAACCCTGCTGAATAAAGAGTGAGCAGCTTAACCTCGTAAAGGAGAGCTTCCGACGCTTTGAGCTCAGCCAAACTTTGGCGTCAGCGCAGCCTCGCCAAACTTAAGTGTTGTGGGCGCAGCCTCGCTAATCATCGCTGAGCTTCGCCGTATGCAGCCTCGTGGTTAAAATGAACTCCGCCCACGGCGTAACCTATTGAGGTTGAGCCTCGCCTTTGACCGAAGTCTCGCTTTGAAGTTTGTATGGTCTGCCTCGCCCCCATCGCCAGCCTCGCCTTTGAAGCTTTAACAACTAGGGTGCGCCGACTTCTAGAGGATTTTTGATCGCCTACAAAGCAACCCTTTGGTGAACAAACGGATCCGCTTATCTGGATCCTCGCTATGCGGGTTCTTTGCCTGCTCGGACTTGAATCGCCCTCGCGGACCACCGCGTAACTCGGATCTTAGTGGAGATCCAGATGGATTCCCAGATATTCGGCGCTATTTCACGGCGATAGAACGTCTGGACGAGGATCAACTCACGGCGAGGTGATCGCCGAAATGTGAGATTAGAGAAATCACACGCCGCTCGAGACTAAGACGGCTTAGCCTAGAGGGCGATCTCAACCGACTCGACCGGCCAGACTCGAGCCGATTCTCTACCTTGCCGTAGATCTCGAGCTCGCTAATCAACTCCCCAGATCCGGATCTTCTCTTGATCAATGCCCTAACCCTCACGAAATCTTGATCTTCTAACTTCAAAACTTCACCAAAATCCCTTAATTTCTCCAAAGTCCCAAAAACTCCTAACTCCCAATCCCCCAACCGAGGAAGACCCCCTATTTATAGGATCGGGGAATATGTCGCCACAAGTGGCTCGGCCATTTGTCAGCCACTCGCCTGTTGGGTCAGCGTGGCTCGCCATGATGGTCGGAGCCACCTCGACCATTGGCCGAGGTAACTCGTCAGCGCGGGCCTTGGTTCGCCAAGCCGCTTCGCTTATTTTTCTCGATCTTCCCGCTTAGGTCCCGCTTATTCGACTCTTGGTCTTTCCTGACTTAGATTCGTCAGATGGTTCCGGACTAACTCTGGTTTGTTCCGCTCAACAGCTTCAACCGATCGCTCGCTCAAGTCCCTTAAAACCGCGTTGTGACGCTGTGGGTTTGCTATCGGTTCGCCTCAATGATTCGATGTTCGTATTGTCCGATGGGTTGATTCACGACTTCGCCACGAAGTTGGTTTCGGATCTTGTAGGTATTTCAACGCCACACTTTGTCTCGACGACTTCGCTTTTGAGGTCGCTGTCGCCATTAGCCGCGATTGTTGGCATTTCGCCGTTAGGTTGTTGCCGCCGCGCCAGAACGCTTAGTTTGCGCCCATCGCTACTCGAGCCTTGCCTTTGCCGCTGGATGAAATTTGCTTGTGAGCATTTGCCATTTGTCGGCCTCTTTCTTCCTTTTTCCTCTTAAGGAATCGCCGCTTCTCCTCCAAGACCTTCAAGTCTCCATGTCTTAGACGACGCCGTTCTATTGCTTCCAAAGACGCCCAACTAAAGGTTGTTGTAAGGTGTCCGAGAATGAACTCCTCGCCATCGTCTCGACACTATTGCCTTATTTCAAAACCGCTGATCTAAGCCGCCTACCATCTCTCCGCCCTTCGCTTTTCATCCAACAACGCCCCAATGGATATCTCGATCGCCATCGAAGAAATTGGCGAGGAACATGGTCTCCATGTCGCCCCGCCTGTTAACGCCTCTGGCCAGACGGCGATATACTAATCGGGCACTCAAGAGTGCCAACGAATGACCGAACCATCAAGGGCTCAAGTATCGAAAATAACCCCGTGTGAGACTTGAAGTAGATCAAATGCCGAGTGGGTGAGCCTTTCCGCCGAATCCACATAAAGTTTATTAGATTGAACTCTGCACGGATTGATTCCCATTCCTTGGGACACACGGTGATACCCGCTTTCATTACCTTTTGGGCGAAATCAAAGTGTTGATCTTACTCGAGGTCCTTTATCTTTTCATTCTCACCACGCCTCGCTCGTGATTTTGAGGAGGGACGCACGTGTTACCATTAGCGTTTCGGCTACCTCCCGCATTCTCGCTTATCAAGGGATTATCGCAGTTACGGTCTTCATCCCCGCCCTGTCAGCCGTCCGCTTGGTTGACGTTATTATGCACGACTTGATTCACCTCCGGCGATTCGTTAGTGCTTGATTTGCGGGTCATGTATCTTCTCATTTGTCGCATGGCCATCTCCATCTCGAACTTGAAATTCTCCTTTGCTTGGCCATAGCCTCTTCAAGCATCTTGGCCACTTGTTCGAATCGATCATGAATGCTCACGTGGTTGTTCGCTGAAACCGTATATCGAAAGTAATTGCAGAGCCGCCGCCCGACACTTCATCATCTGAGGATAACCCCCTCTGCACTTTGCCATAGTTAGGTCGTCTGATAGTCCCGGACCGCAACCGAGTCATTCGTTGAGATACCCCGAATGGCATGTGTCGACCTTTGCTAGTCATGTTGATGGTGACTTGGCAATTCATCGCCTTGAGACACCGATCTTCTTCCACGGCGCCGACTCGGTTTTGGTTTCATTGCCAAGCCTATCAAAGACCGACACCTTCTCCGGTTATCTTGGTGCGCTTGACCGGACAACACGCTCTTATCGCCTGGAACATAGACAATGTGTGTTCAACTCAAACCTTTTCGAGATTTACTGCACTCCCCAAAGATGATAGTACAACTCATCTAAGATGAATGCTCTGAGCAACCCATCATGTGTTGGTGTACGACTTCTCGTATAACGCCATCATCGCCGCATCGAAAAACTTCGAGGATAAACCCGCTATCGAGCTTTCAAAAGTTACTCGCTCAACGCTATTCCTTTGGTGTGAAGTTTTGACCGCTCTTGAACTTCAATTTGCAGCCCTATGGCGCAGCGCTGTGAATCTTCCCGCCGTGGTGGAGGTAGATGCGACCCCCAGTATTGTAAGTTGTCCGGGACCTCTTTAATGGGCCCAAACATTCCTTAACCAGAATTTTACTTCGATCATCATGCAGCGGACCAGGCGCCATCATTTTCTTGCTTTCGGGTAAGCTGTGGGGATCGACCAAGGAACAGAGTTAGACGGAGATTTGGATGTGATCGCCGGAGGTGAAATCGGTATTGGGGTGACCTTTCTTTGATTCAGGTTATCCTATAACGGCCGAGCCTTAGTCGAATCAGCCTGAGGTGGCTGATCCCTAGTTAACATTTCTGCCCTTGTCTGAATCGTCGTTTCGGATTTTGGCCTCCAAACTTGGCGCATCTTTGGTGGCTTCTTGGCCACTTCTTCCGTCTTCAATATTCGGCCTCTTGAACTAGAGCCCGCAAGTAGCGCCGGGATGTGCTCAAGCATTGAACGTTCCGCCGATGCGACCCATTCACTTATTAACGGCTTGGGAGCCGCCAACCATCCGTTGTTGAGGCCTATGACCTCTTCTCAACTTGAGATCCATCTCATAGCGATCCCATCAACCGATTCTGTGGCCTTGGCGAACCGGGACGCCAGCGTGCTTCTAGCGAAGCTCTTTGAGAGAGTCGGACGCCATCGCCGGTCATCTCCTTCTGAGGAGTTCAGATTAGATCCAGCCATCTTAGATGCCGGAAGGATGCTGCTTATTGCGACTTTGGCAGCAGCGGGGTTGGGATCCTCGCCTTGAGATTTTGGATCCGAGGGCTAGCGGATCTTCCTTGCAGCAAAAATCTTCCTGGATTTGCGGGGAGGACGACATCCGACGAGGATGATAGATACCTCAAACTTTTATCAAACTCATATTTGACCTCCTCTTCGACCGAATCGCTATCCGGTTGCGACACGACGATCTCATCACGAGATCGCTATTCCCATCAGAGTCGCCTTATTCGCGGAAAATTCGGTTGATCTTCATTGATGAACTCATTACAGCCTTTATGCTTAAATGAATTCAAAAGTTCATCTTTTATAAGACTTGATTACAATGAAAATTAAAAGAAGAAAATTATAACTTTTTCCTCGAACAAACACAGACCCTCTTTATCGACTTCGCCATGGGATCTTTGCATGTGCCGGTTTGTCCGGACCGCAAGTGATCTCGATCCTGCAAGATCTACACGATCGGGGATTATTTCACGAAGGAAATAATCACAAAAGTGAGTGAAATCGACCCGAAATCATCACTCTTCTCGATTAAAACAAAGTTTGATCCG
>WHSE01000348.1:0-25028 GCA_012295165.1 Asparagus setaceus | reverse complement strand
TAAATTTCACTAACGAGATTTTGATACTTTTTAAAATAATAAAATAATAATCCCAATATTCCTTTAATAATTCAAAAATCCCTTCATAAATCAAATCCTTTAAAATATCATTCCTCACGATTATTCTAGAATAACATTTTGACAATAAACTTAATAATTCAAATATTCATTTTATGATAAATCTAATAATTCAAAATTCCTTTTCAAAATAAATCCTTTAAAATCATTTCTCTCGTGATTATTCTAAAATATTATTTTAGACAATAACTATTTCGATAAGTCTTCTTCAAAAATAAACTCATTTATAAAATATTTCTAATTTCCCTTCTTCAATAATATCTCACATAATCACGCTAACATCAATAAAATCATAATCGTGCAATCCCACGCAGCTCATAAACATCCGACGTTCATATCAACCTATCCGGGAAGTGCCAACCATTTTCTAAGTTAAACAAGAAGGGTGCGGTCGCTTATTTGGGACGACGTCCGCCGAAAGCGCTTGAAGAGATCAAGTCGATCTCGCTAAACCTCCTCGTTTGTTGCACCGCACTGAAAACCGCTCCCGATCTACGCCAAGGCAACGGATCACTAAGCTTTACTGCCAAGCAGACGACGCATAACGCCACTTAACAAAGTGCAGTATTACCCGAGCCAACATTGGTCGGCGCCAGGCTCGATACCCAATGGTCGGTAAAAGGTTTGCATTAGTGTTCGCGATTCGTAAAATGAGACACTATTTAGTCCGATGCACGATTTATGTTATCTCTAACGTAAACCGTCCAATATTTATGACCCACCGCCTCAATGAGTTGGCGCTATAAAATGGGCTCTCTTTGTCCCAATATGACTTGCACTTCAAACAACAAGTCACCAAAGGACAAGCGATGGCATCTCGTCGCCACCCACAACGACATAGCTTGAGCTATATGATGATCTTCCGATGAAGTCCGTGAAGTCAACACTACGCCGCACCAACAAATATGGCGATTGTATTTTGATGGAGCTCTCGGCCACTAATGTAGCAAGTACCCCCCGACGTTTTCTAAAACACGGAGTCGGAGTTGTCTTGATTTCCCGGAATCATGTCATGCCCCGCTTATTCACTCACCAACCCTCGCTCCAATAACGAGTCAATACAACGCTACTTATCGGACTTAGCTTCGCTAAAGAGCCGGGGTCGAAGTATCTCGCCGCACGGGCGATTCGCGAATCGAGAAGGGCAGTTCGTGGTGACTACGGTCGAACTGATCGATCCCCTATCATCGATAGCCGCTGAAATGGCGAGCCTTCAAGAGTTCTTCATTGAATATATCCCGCTTCAAAACGCTTTATGCGGATGACCGGGCGGCGTATCGTGTCGCTAGCATAACCTTCCGACCGAGCAACTAGTTACGCCAGACTCATCAACTCTTCGCACTCAATATATGATGAGGTACAAGAAGACAAAGGATAGTTACCAAAGAGGCAAATGCAACCCAAACCAAGTTGGAGCCCCGAGATTGGCTTTCCTATCATCGATACGCCTTACCGTATTCTCGCCGTAAGACGGAAGAGAGAGAGTCAATCCCGCTAAGAGCTCCAAGATTCTTTTACGGCACAGACCCGTGATGTTATATCGCCGAGGGTACGATGGTCTTTAATTCGATGCTTTCAAACAAAGAGGCGAGGTCCTTCGCTAATAACGAAGGTGAATGTGGTGCGATCACCGGGTCCCAAGCTCTACGATTAATCGTGAGAATGGGCTACTTTGGCCCACAATGATTAATGACGCAATGAGCACGCCGGAAATGCCACGCTCAAATTCACGCAAATTATATGCATCACTCCCCGAAAGCAGCTAGCATCCTTCGCCACATCCTCGCCATTCGAGACATGGGGAATGGACGCCGAGGTCCCATTTTTCCTCCCGTTCCAAAGGCGATCGGCTTATTCTAGCGACACCGACATTCTCCAAGGGCTGAAGCAATCCCACTAAAAGAGGTCAAGGCGAAAATTGCCTCGATTATCAAACACCATGTCATCTATCGACATGGTGTCCCAAGACGGATCGCATGACAACGGCCCCTAATTTATCGCAATCCTTCATCGTGTTTTAAAAATTCAAGATACAAGATGTCTCGCCGATGTTTTATAATCCAAAAAGAAATGGTTAGCCGAGGCTGCTCAACAAGACGATCATCAAGATTTTGTCGGCTTGTGAAGAATAACAAGCAGACGGACGATAAACTCTGAGAAGCACTCGGCATATCGCACAACCGGACGCGACGCCAACAGAGCCACCCCGACTTCGGGTTTACTGATGTGAAGCAATTCTCCCGGAAATCCAGATTCGCCACTTCGCCGCCTCTTGCAGATGACGACCAAGAACAACAACATCAAAAACGCCTCAAGAGCTTGAGATGTTAGATGAGAAGCTTGGAGGCTCAACAATGCATTGAGTTCTATCAAGCTAGAATGTCAAGGGCTTTCAACAAGAAAGTTCGACAGAGAACCTTAAGGAGGGAGATCTCCCCGCCGCTAGGCGACCGATAATCCTCACCTCCAAAAGAAAGGTAAATTCAACCCAATGGGAAGGACTGCTCATATAGACACAGCCTATTCAAACGGTGCATACCGCCTTATCACAATGTACGGCGACGCAATTAATGCCGATAAATGGAAGTTTCAAAAGTATTATCCTTAATACATTCAGATAACCCATTTTGATGGGAAGAGAATATCTCACTCATTTTCATGAGGATAACCCTAAATTATTGTGTTCTCCTCCAAAATTCTCTCACCGATCAAATTCATTGACGGTGGCCCACTAAAATCTCCCTCGTCCAACCACCAAGAAATCCCTCGATTCCTTCCACTAATGAGGTCCACTTTCAAATTCCCGTTAGCAATCCTATAAAAGCAAAGCTATCCATACCCTTCCAAAGATTCTCGAGTGGAGACCCCGCCTTAGTTTTCATCTGAAATAGAATACATTCTTCCTTTCCCACATTTCACCGAGATAGGACACATCCTTCCTCTTCGTAAGCAAGAGATAGAATACATTCTTCCTCTCTTGTTTTAGATTCTTGGAGTGGAGATCCCGCCTTAGTTCTCATTCTTTCAAGATTTCGGCGGAAATCCCACTTTCAGCTTTCACCGGAAATGACAAAAAATCCTTCCTTTCCAAACGCCCGGAGATAGGAGACAAAATCCTCCTTCCTTTCCACTTTCGAAATAATACATTCTTCCTTTCCCACATTTCACACCGGAGATAGAGACAAGATCCTCCTCTTCCTCCATCGCAAGAGATAGGATACAAACCTTCTCTTCTCTTTGTTCGTCCCTCATCCCGAGATAGGAGACAAGATCCTCCTTTTCCACATTCGGGAAATATACATTCTTCCTTTCCCACCTCAATCAATCTTAATCCGTTCAATCCTTTCTCCGGCCAAAAGAAGGCCAAGATTCATCTTGGGGTATTTATCTGCTTCCAAGAAGGATAAAGCCAACTTTACACGCTGCCGTTTAGTCTTTTCTCCATTGAAGAAGACACCAGTTAGACCGGGCATTTTATCCCAAGCCTAAGAAGGATAAAGCCAACGCCACATAAGGCCGTTTAGTCTTTCTCCCATTGAAGAAGACACCGTAGTTCGACTGCATTTTATCCTAAGCCTAAGAAGGGATAAAGCCAACGCCACACGCTGTCGGGCTTAGTCTTTTCTCCATTGAAGAAGACACCAGTTCGATTCTGGGATTTTATCCCGAAGCCTAAGAAGGATAAAGCCAACGCTTCACACGCTGCGTCGGTTTAGTCTTTTTCCATTGAAGAAGACACCGTAAGTTTATTCGGGGCATTTTATCCCAAGCCTAAGAAGGGTAGCCAACGCCTCACACGCTGTCGGGTAGTCTATTCCCGTGATAAAAGACGGTTCACGTGATTCAACATCGTAGCATTAAGTCTAGAAGAGTTTCATTCTTTTAGCACAACGTTATGTGTAGAACGGATTTAGATAATCTACATGCTAGCCCAACTCAAACGGTAGTTGGTAAAGGCTCATCAAACCCGTTGAAGGCCGGGTTGGCTAATAACCCTAAAGTCAACGCCACACGCTGCTGCCGCTAGTCTTTTCTCCGATTGAAGAAGACACCGAGTTCGACTGGGGTATTTCGCCCGCCTAAGAAGGGATGAGTCTACGCGGTAATACGCTGTCGGGTGGTCTTGCCCGTAAAAGAGTACCAAGCCTATGTATTCAATATCATAGCAACAAGTCTAGAAGAGTTTCATTCTTCCAGCACAACGTCACGCATGCGGAACGGGTCCAGATAATCCGCACGCTAGCCCAATTCAAACGGTAGTTGGTAAAGGCTAATCAAATCCGTTGACGGCTGAGGGTTTGCCAAAAATCCTATAACTATTACGTTAATTATTTCAATTAAATAAAAGAATCATAATAAAGCACAAAAGAGGATAGAAACACGCTTTTATTGATAAAAGACTGAAGTTACAGTTTTTCTAAACATCAAATTTGTGATAGCAAATTTGCTGTTTCAAATCAGATACTTTATTGAGGAAAGCTTGCTGAAGTTCCTCCTGAAGCTCGGCCCTGAAAGTCTCCTCGCTGCCATTAAGGGTCTTTGCGGTTTCCTCCTCGACGCACCAGCTTTGAAACTCAAGCTCGACATGACCGAAGAGTCTCCTCCTTGTTGGCCTTTGTCGCCTTCAAGATGATCGCTTCTCCTCGCCGCTGAAGTTCCTGCTCGAAGCTCTACTATTCTCGCTTCCAAAGAAGAACACAAGATTGAAAATGTTCCACGGAAGACTAAGCTTCGAATAGCAGCCTAAAAGACGACCCGCCTTTGCCGTGATCTCAACTTCGAGTCCAAGAATAACGCCAGCATCACGCCAAGCTTTCAAAGCAGCCCGCTCGCTTCTATATATGGGGAGAGCCCGGCCGCTTCAAAGTCTTGCACTTTTGAGTTTAACCTCCGTGATGATCGAGATCATCAAGAATGGCCTGGGCCAACTCAATAACCCGCCTCAGATCGTAGTTACCCTAGGATCGGGAATGGCCCAACCGATAAGAGAAAGCCCGGTACCGTGAAGTGTGCTACCACTATGGCCAAATAGGAAAAGAACGAACTAATTTCCACCCGGATAATAAGCCGAGATGGATCGCCGCCGACATCAAAGCTCACTAAGTCATGAAGAGTCGTGATAAAGCCCGCGAAAAGGAAGAAAAGGGTTAAAACCCCCAAAAACAAAATCAACATGAGTATCAAGTACGAAGGGTTCATACCAGAGAACCGTACTTTGCCCTAATGAAACCGGGCGAACAAAGAAGCAATGCATGGCGATCGACAGCCTCAATCGGTATCTCAACCGGCCAACCATATCAACGGTTACTAAGCTTCACTCGAGGAATAGCACCAATGTCACTGGACGAAGTCTCATGGTCAAACGGAGACATTTTCAATCATAGACGCGACTATTTAAAATTGAACAAATCCTATGATTATCGTGGAGGGAGTTTTACCTTCAAAGGAATCTGCTTCGATATCCTTAGGAATTCCTAACTCAAGCTCAAGACGCTGTGAGGAGGAGCGCCCCTAAATCGCGATCAAATCCTCAAATCCTCCATCAAAAAAGCGGCATAAGAGTGTGAAGTATAGATGAGAACCGCAGGAAACAAATTTCATGTCTTTGCAAGTGTCAGTCCGTAGAAAACTACCAATGTTAGATGAACCGATTTTCCAACTCGTCCTATTCCAGATTCTTTCGCTCTCCGTCACGCCCGAGTACTTGCTCAATTAAGCCGACGCCGCAAAGTCGGGAAGGGAAAATCAAATTGGCATCCCCACCAAATTCTCTCCGCGACAGAGGAAATCGGAGACCCATAAAAGGCCGGATAAACAAGGTTATGGTTAGCCTAACATTACCCCTATCACCGGCAGAGTCTTCGCTGTCGAATCCTGTTAATGGTCCGAGAAGCAGTCGAGAACTGCGGACAAGTCTCTTTCGCTTAAGAGGAACTCCATTATGAGTTTGTCCCCATCGCAAAGGGCGGATCACATCTCTTTCCAAGATGCCCGAAAAGATAGATCGAGTCGCATTAAGATATCATAGAGGGGAATAATGAGAGTAAAGAGAGAGTACCAGAGTCCTTCTTCTGAGTTGCAATCTCCTCCCCGTCATCTCCTGAAGTACCACTTAACTATGAATTTCCCCATCGTATTCGCTCGATTCAAGGAATAACACCTTGCGAAGGCCCATCGACGCCAATCAAACGCTCAACTTACTCCAACTAGATTACGAGTATAAACCGCTTCCTAATTTGTCGAAAGCTTCCTAAGAATATTTTCACAAAAATATTCTTAGGATAACTCGATCATACGGATTGCATCGACGCCAATCAACGCTCGCCAATCCTACTCCAACTAGGATTACGAGTATAAACCGCTCCTAATTTGTCGAGAAGTTCCCGAAGAATATTTTCACAAAAATATTCTTAGGATAACTCGATCATACGGATTGCATCGACGCCAATCAACGCTACCAATCCTACTCCAACTAGGATTACTAGTATAACCGCTCCTAATTTGTCGAGAGTTCTCCTAAGAATATTTTCACAAAAATATTCTTAGGATAACTGATCATACGGATTGCATCGACGCCAATCAACGCTACCAATCCTACTCCAACTAGGATTACGGTATAAACCGCTTCCTAATTTATCGAGAAGTTCCTAAAATATTTTCACAAAAATATTCTTAGGATAACTCGATCATATACGGATTGCATCGACGCCAATCAACGCTACGCCCAATCCTACTCCAACTAGGATTACGAAGTATAAACCGCTTCCTAATTTATCGGAAGTTCTAAGAATATTTTCATAAAAAAATATATTCTTAGATAACTCGATCGTATTCGATTGCATCGACGCCAATCAACGCCGCCTAATCCTACTCCAACTAGGATTACGAGTATAAACTATTTCCTAATTTGTCGAAAGTTCCCTAAGAATATTTTCACAAAAAATATTCTTGGATAACTCGATCGTGATTCACGCCAATCAACCACCGCCTAATCCTACCCAACTAGGATTATGAGTATAAATCGTTTCCCAATTTATCGAGAGTTCTAAGAATATTTTCACAAAAATATTCTCGTGATAACTCGACAGAATGATTGCATCGACGCCAATCAACGCTACGCCTAACCTACCCACCTAGGATTATGAGAAGTTCCCCGAGAATATTACCATGTTCTTAAGGATAACTCGATAATCTTCAATTTCTCCCACTGGGAAAAATTGATTTCGACAAGGCTTATATGGTTTAACAACGCCGCTTCTACCTTGGAACTTCCCCATCAGACGGGTTTATCTGCATCGTCACCGAGGGCCTACCAATCAAGAATTGAGGGCGGAACAAATCCCGTGAAGAATACCTCCCCCATCGTGGATGAATACACCCCAACAAGGAGTAATACAAGATGACGCCAACCGACGCCGCCGATTTAAGGATTCACCGATCAACGGTTCGATCCACGAAGATCGCACGCCACTAACGCAGCTGCACTCGCCGACAAAGGCTAAAACCCATAGTTTGAAGTTAACAACGCTGCCGTAGTGAACAACCCACCGACACGAAGTCAACAACAAATGAATCTCACTAGCTACGTCAAATTCCAACAACGTCAAGCAATAAATGCAAAGACCGCAACACCCCCGTGTATCCTACAAAGCACCGGAGAACCCGAGAGAATTGAGGAATCAAATGCGAGCCAATCTCAAAAGAAATTTATCTACCCACCGCTAAGATCTCTCACAACGGCCGAAAAAAATGCAAGATGTAATACCTTCAAAGAATCCAAAGCATCGGAAAGACCGAAGGGTGGAGAGATCAAACGCCAAGGTCATTCACAAGTCCCATCACGCCATCAAGGGTGAAGGGTTTGATCATGTCCAAAGCATCCTGCATCGCCAAAGAATCGCAGACCGACGGGGTATCTCAGGCATAAAAATTGCTCAATACCCGAGCAAGACTCGTGAACTGGGTTGACAACCGACGATCCATTCGACAAACCGACGCCGCGATAACGCCAAAGCGAAATGATGAACCCATGAAGTGGGTCGCAAGGCGCATTTAATCAACGAGGCTACGCGGTTATGGAATGAATCCAACAAGCAAAGCTTCAACGAGATTGATCGGGCCCAAACATCAACGAGATCGGATTTGAACATCGACCGATCGCCACCTAAATCGCTGACGGATGAAACCAATCAAGTGAACCAAGCACGGACTTAGAACGACGACATACAAGATCGAATAAACGCCACGAAAAGTCCAAAACCAAACCGAAGCCAAACGGCGTCCGGCGAACCCGACACCGCTTGGTGTCCGTTAAGGCCGGACACCAGGTTCGCCATACGGACACCAATGGTGTCCGGCCCGAAAAGCCCCCCTCTTGTTTTCCTATAAATAGTGAGGGGGTGCTCATTTGAAAGGGGTTGGATTTAGGCCGGATTTTGGAGATTGGATATTCTGAGAGAGCTCGCAGATCCACGAGCCGCCGACGCATCCCGAAAGCACCGCGAAAGCACGCATGCATCTACAAACCGCGAGGTGTTTAACTCGGTCGGCTACAGACGCAATGGATTTCTCCTAGTAGATCTCACCCGCCTCCGATCCTCTCCTTCGTGAGGCATCCCCGGCCATCCTCTCCTTCGCGGAGTGGATCCGCGCCGCTTCCTTCGTGAAACGAGCCCCTTCACGCTCAGAAGTTCCCAACCCGGTTTCCACTGATCCGATTGCGCTGTAGTCCACGACTAACAAAAGTCCCCGCACGTAAAGAACTCCACGCAAGCCGGTGATCCCGTGAAATAGAGATCCTCGTGGTTTGTTCACAAAAGGAAGAAGTTGTAATTTTGTTTTCATTGTACCAAAATAAAAGGCATTTCTTTTGTTTTGAATTTTGTTGTAGGCCAACGGCCGTAAACAAGTTCAAACGAAAGCAATGAATAACAAGTCTACTTTTACCGTAACACAACTATGCTCTGGTACGTAAACGCCGAGATAACCCCGTTCTAAATTCGACGCAAGAGTTAAAGCCCCGCCTCCATCGTTAACATCAACTCCGCTCAAACGCAGAGTTCAATTTTAAGTTGGAACCCATTAAAATAAATTCAAAACCCCGATATACCTCGGCTAGGGGTTTGGCGGCGCCATCGAAATCGATGGTCATTCGAGATCTCGCCGGCTGCTATTTGAGTCGCTTGAACAACGACTTGATCTTGTGAACAGCTTTTCCTGGAGCCATTGAAGAAATCCGCTAACCTAAAATGGGGAAGAACTCAAGAAGAGTTTCGGCAAAGACGAAATCTCTTGAAACCACGAAGGAGATGAAAAATTGCGATTTTACCCGCGGTAAAATTTCCAAATTTTACCCAAGGGGTTGTTTATACGAGGACTAAGGAGAAGATCTCCACTTAAGATTCTCCAACCACCTCGCCATAAGCAAACACAACCACCTCGATAAGGCGTTCAGCTTTTCCAAAACGCCAGATTCACCTCCGCTGTTCTATTTCCAAAACGCCAGATTCACCTTCGCTTTTATCTCCAAATGAGAGACTTGCCTGCTCAATCCCTAAACGCCAAACACATCTCGCTTTTGAACCCCGCACGCAGGTTCACCTCTGCTCTAAAGCCGTAACGCAAGCTCACCTACGCTGCTCAATTTCAAACGCTGATCCCAACTCGCTTTGAGTCTAACACTTAGCCAGCTTTTAGACCTAGTAACCTTTGACAGGGTCTTCTTCTTTTAAAGCTATTGAAGCCCAATCTCATCCTAACGAAGCCCAAGCAACCAACTCATCACCCCTCTTTAACAGATGATAGGTTCTTAAATTGGCCTAAAACGTAACCAATCTATTAATCCTCATCAATGATGACTAATCCACAAATTTGATTAAACCACAATCACTTTTATCAACTCCGCTTAATAGGATAACAAAGCCCTAAAGCCTTGTTCACAACACAAGCCCTAAAAGCCTTGTTCACAACACAAGCCCTAAAGCCTTGTTCACAAACAAGCCAAAAAGCCTTGTTCATAACACAACCCCTAGAAGCTTGCTCACAACACAAGCCCTAGGAGCCTTGTTCACATCATAAGCCCTAAGTCTAAGTAAAGGTAAGTCCGAGATGAAAGACGGTACCGAGGGTCCATTCCCGCGATAAGAAACAAAGTCTAACGATTCAACATCGTGAGCATTAAGCCTAAAAGAGTCTAATTCTTTAGCACAACGTTACGCAAGCGAACGGACTTTACAATCCGCGACGCCAGCCCGATTCAAACCAGAATCAGAAGGCTCATCAAACTGCTGACTACCGAGGGTTTGCCAAAAATCCTATGAAGATTATGGTTGACATAAGAAATCATAATGAGAAGAGCAAATTTGTGTCACTTTTATTCAAACCTCTAAAAAGATGATACAAAAGAGTGATATTAAAAAAAAGAGGGGTGAAAAGCCTATGATCCCTTGCTGACGGACGCAAGCCGGATTTGGCCTTAGCAACTTCCTCTTCATGAGCTGCCCGCACCATTGCCGGCTTCGCCTCAAATTTTCTTTATCCGTGCGCAGCAGTGAATATCTCTTTTAATCTCCTCAAGACTCGCAATCAATGATAATCATTGTATGTTTCTACACTTTTACGGTGAGGTCTTTCACATCGCCTTCCTCCCCGAGCGCCTGGCCTTCATGAACCAACTCCGCTTGAGTTGAGCAATGGTTTCCTCGCTGATAGTAACGATTCGCTAGTAGCCTCGTGATAATAGATGTCTTGAGGTCAACTCATGTTGCCAATGATCCCACCGAAGTTTTCGTGGATGCAACTTGTATTTCTTTCTCGCCAAATTCTTCCTGACACTTATATTGATGCATCGCTTGGGCAAAATGTCGCTAAGGGTCGACTAACTGAGCCTCCAAATCAACATGATTCATTCCTCAAAGCTTTTCAAGCTCTCTCTAGGCGTAGATATCTCATGGTACTGTTGGATGCATTCGTGTCGCCTGATACCGATGTTATTCAGATAATTCATAAGAATAGCCCTCGAAGTCAGGGCAGCTCCCAAAGAACAATGATCTTCACTCGCCCCGCGATCTCAGATTCTAAATGACCGATGTATTTTTGAAGCAAATTAGGTACAACGGTCGACTCCATGGAAACCGCAGGAGACAATATCACCATGTTGGGTCACAAGGCCCCGAAGGAGTCATAGGTGATGGTATTTGAGCGGAGGGAGATACTAGCATCCTTTCCAGCCCTAAGAGAAATCCTAAGAGGGGTTGATTTCATTGAGGAGAAGTTGCCGCCACGAAACTTCGAACGGACTCGAATGGAAGCCGATGTTGGTACGCCTTGGGCCATCAGCCGCGAACCTCTCGATTTGCCCTTACCGCAGCCTACGTAAATAATGATTGTCAAAAGAACACGATGAAACAGCCTATCAAGATTCAAAACAAACAATGCTTACCCGAGAGAAAATAATCAGCAGAGCCGGCGCTTTTCGAAGTGACGGCCGGGAGATCGCCGAAAAGTCCATCGACTCGTGGAATACCCATACGACACCTCTTCCTCGCCATCTCCTCAAGGATGGGGAACTCGGGGCCGGCTTAGGAAATAGACCGGCCAGGGCTAGGTCTTTCGCCCCCGCGTGCATAAGCACCAAGAAGCGAGATGAATATCTCGCAGTATGTAAGCTTCCCTTTCCTCCCTGAGCCTTCGGTCACTTTGGGAGCAAAGACGTGTCCGCCCGAATTATCATATCGAGAGCTTCAACAGATGGAATAGACTTCGATCTTCACGGCGATTCGCCTCCACCTTCTTCCTCCAAAGATCGGTGAGAAAGAGAACCTCTTAAGGCCGGCCCAATTGAACTAAGACCCGCTGGTGGAAATCCCTACAACCCACTACTCCTCGTTCTTCTTCGCCCACCTAAGTCTTGGAGGAGCAGCTCTAAACGATCTTGCATTAGTTTGACCTCGCCAGAGCCGGAGGTTTGGTGGGTGATCGTCGGGCAACCCGCTTGGGCGGGCGCGGTCTTTTCTGACATTGGCCGCTTACCTTCAGCTCTTTCCTCACGGGTCTCACCTTTAAGGGGCCCAAGAGGGCTCACCAGTAGCTTCAGCCTCAAGACCAGCCCCGCTCACAAGCTAAATACTTCAAATCCTCTCTCGCTGGTGTTTTAGAATGCTTCTTCACAGACATTTTTTCTCGATCTCCTTCAAACAAGACGAAGTTCACTTATATTTAGGATCTGAAGCGGATTGGTACTAGCTTGTAAACCCATAGTCGATAACTATTGGGTGTCTTGTGAGGAAGTGTAAATTTGGCCCCGCCCACCGTACCATTTTAATAATACTGTGCCCCGCACCTTCATATAAATTCCCATGAGCCAGCTGGGGTTAGGGTTTCCAACATATAGTTGATCGCACTCCAAATTGTCGGTTAAGCGGAAAGGTTGATAAGGCTCAATGTAACATTTCCGCCTTGACTAAGATTAGGTAGCCAGCCCGATATTGATCACCAACGAAAAGACACCTCCATTCAATCGGGTGAAGGAGTTAGAGCCCTTAGTGTCTTGGTACATCTCCCTGATTCCACCTCCTTCAAAATCGAAAACATCCAAGATATGGTAGTTGAGATCCTTTGACATAATTTGTCGGACCATGACCATGTACCACCCTCCCATCGAGATCTAATTCTAACCGCTGGAACCCACGGAACGAAGGAATCACCGCAAGCAAGAGCAGCAGACATCAAGGAGGGGCAATGCAAAACAAACCAAAGCTACCAAATAGGTATACCGTGAAAGGCACGCTGGTTGGGAAGTTTCGCAGCCTTCTTTCTCCAAGCTAACCGCCTTGACCTGAAAGGAAATCATGACATAATTCCTCAAGCCGCCCAGACGCACGCCATCACAAAAGAAGGTTGATTGGTCTTCCATGAGCCAAAAGAACCGGCCGGGTAAACGACCTCAAAGAATAGAGTCAAGAGGGAGGGCACCACACACCGCCTACCATAACATTAGGAAGCCAAAGAAATAGAGCCACGCCAAATAGGGATCGAGTTTGGTAATGAAAACTCAACTCAGAATGGCGGAAGGTGCCCTCTTGAGCCTCATTAGTATAATGAGAGGAGGCGCTCCCAATACGATCTTTAACTTCGCCAGCAAACTCGCAAAGAAGACTAACTACATCGCGTCCTTGCTATGCAAATTCTGAATAAATAGTCACCAAGACGCTTGCTTCCGGGCCCATCGAACTCGCTACCTGAGCTAGTTTGAAAATGGCACATCAACTCCCAAAAGTCTCAGATGTCGGACTGGCCGCCTCAAGATGGCCAACTCTTCGCCCGGAATAAACTCCTCATAGGGCAGCTCCCCAAAAGGCAAGCCCGAAACTTCGTACATCTCATGAAGAGCAAAACCTAACTCTCCGACGGGAGTGAAGAACGTACAAGTCTCCGGATTATACTTCTCCAAAGATAGCAAAAGTTGTAGGATTCCGACGATACCGATCGCATAGCCAAGACCGATCACCCAAACCAGAGCATCAACAAATCTTGTAGCTCATCCATGACGAATTCAAGACGGGTCCACCATTCCGCCAAGAGTGTACCCATCCCGTGCCCCAAGTCTTGAGCAGAAATTCCCTTTACGCCTATAAATCGACGAGCAATGCCGGAGTGGGCACTTCAGAAATTGGATACTCTCGAAAACCAAGCCTCGCCTTAAAGCCGCCACTTGTCGATGACCCACATGCATACACCTTGATGGGTCAACATCCCAAGTGATACCCCATTTTGATTCTTGACGATCCCAATCCATATGCCTCGATAGAGGCACACCGCAGATAGAGAGTGGGTACATGCGCCCATGTTGGGAAGGAAGAGGAGTCGATCACCAACTTTTAGCAACATCTTATAACCCGCCATAAAAGATTTTAGCATCAAGCCACGGGTCCCCAAAGAGAAATGCGGTTTAAGAGGCTTTCGTCCAACGCCTCGATCTTGAGGTCAAGGACGATGGCCCCGATTCCGAGTAAACCTCGCTGACTAACTTTAGTCGGTCTTCATCCTTGTCTTGAACGATGGGAAGCTTTTGCGCAGATTGAAGTTAACCTCCGATCTTCACCTCCGTCATGACCAAAATGGCTATTAAAAGTGAGAGGATCACTTGAGTAGCCGCATCGCGACAAGAGGATAAAAGATAGTTATTACGAGGAAAGTAAACGCAAGTTTAAAGATTCAACCCCTGACACGGGTTATCTCCGCCTCAAGCATAAAGCGCGGAGTCTAACTGCGGCTAACTAAACGCCAAGCATGATCCCCGCTTCATTGCCAAAAAAAAACGGGTGTCAACCCTGCTTATTGCCAAAACGCAGATGACAACCCTGCTTCGCTGTCAAAACGCAGATGACAACCCCGCTTTCGTCAAACGCGGTATCAACCCCGCTTTTGTCAAAATGGATATCAACCCCGCTTCATTGTCAAAACGCTGGTGCCAACCCCGCTTATTAAAACGCAGATGTCGACTCGCCGCTTCGCTTCCAAAACGCCGAGGATCTAATCTCGCTTCATACCGAAAAACAGAGGCTTCATCCCCATGTTCTAAACGCCAGCTTTGCTCGCCGCTTCGTTGTTTCACGAAGAATGAAACTTGTCAAACAAGTTATTATCGCGGCCGAAACTCACCACTAATCAAGGGAGGTGCGAGGCTCGATCGCCACGCAGCCCCGCCGTTTCTGTACTTGAAGAAACCGCTTCTTCTCGCTTCCATTTCTTGGGAGACATTCTCGCCGAAAGAACCGGAAAAGTTTGAACGGAGGTCGGAGGCGCTCATCGGAGAAACCGGAAAAGTTTGTCGATTTTTGACAAGAAGTCCGAAGACTTTAATTTGACCCAAGGGGTCTATTTATAAGGTCGCAACCCATCAAATCTCCACGAGATTTTAGGCAGAAATCCCGCCTCAACGAGATCCTCGCTCCTAACCGAATTGGTTCAACTTCACCGCTCAAGTCGGCGGTGGCTTCAACCCCGCCCAAGCCCCAAAACGCCAACATTATCGCCGCTCAACCCCAAAACGCTAACCTTATCGCCGCTGCTCAAAGCCAAAACGCGAGATCACCCCCGCGATTTCAAGGGTCTTTCCTCAGCTTTCAAGATTCAAAAGGAACTTAGCCCCGCTTCAAAAGAAAACAGGGCAAAAATATCGGAATTCGCCATGCAAGACCGACGACTAGCACGACAAAAGCGTAACAACTTCTTTGAAGGCGTAATGAGGAGAGCATCTCGTGATCAAACAAAGAAGATGTCCAAAGTATTCCAAAAGCTCGCCCCGCCAACCGCAAGCTTTCAAAACTTTGGAGGGGTTCTCAGGGTCGCCAAAATTTTATTATCGATAAGTCACGCACCCACCAAGATATCGCCGATCGAGGTCACAATTTGGAGGCTTCCAAAGAAATAGAGTAGAGCCGCAAACACAAGGATAAGATTCAACCAAGAAGTTTAGCATCGCCCAAGCCCCAAAACGCTGAGCTCTCACCGGCCCAATCTCAAAACGAAGGGTCTCACCGCTGAAACTCAAACGCGGAGTTGTCACCGGCCCAAGCTCTAAACGCTGAAAGCTAAACCGGCCCAAGCTCGAACGCTGACCCTCACCGCTACCGGCTTGAAGCGCAGTTGTCACCGCCCAAGCTCAAAACGCTGGGCCTCACCGGCCGGCTTGAAGCTGAGTTGTCACCGCCCAAGCTCAAAACGCCGGCAAACGCTGGCCCAAGCTCAAAACGCGAAGCTCTGGCCACGGCCGCTTGAAGCTGAGTTGTCACCGGCCCAAGCTCAAAACGCTGGAAAGCCAACCGTCTGCTCAAAACGCTGGAGCTCACCAGGCCCACTTCAAAACGCTGAGCCATGGCCATGTCCGACCGAAAACGCTGATTTCAACCCCGCCCCAGTCTTAAGCCGTAAACGCCGAGGATCATTTAAAAACGCTGGTCTTTCGCTTTTGTTATTTAAACACGACTTAAAACGCTCCAAACCGCTTTTCCACAATTTGAGGGCCACTTAACCCCGATTCTAAGGGGTCGCTTACACCCTAAACTCCTATAAATAGTCAAAACTCGCCTAAGGAAGGAGGATTTTGAGAGAGCTAATTGTGTGGAAGGAGATTGATTTTTGAGCATTTGAGGATTGAATTGACTTGAGAGAGAGAGGGAGCTTTCAACATCAGCTTTTCACATTTGGCTTGGTTTCCAAACTCGCAGAGTTACAAACTCGCTCTTCTCGGTTATCAAACTAATTAGAGTTGGAAACTTGCTTTATGAAGTCTCTAAACTTGCTTTGCAAGTCCTTTTCAACGGATTCCACGAAAGCAACAAGACGGTCGGATCGCCCACGGGATACAAGGCTCAAGCTCCTATCGCCACCGCGGAAGAACCCGCTTTAAACAAAAGGAAAGATCTCCGCTGACCTTTCCTTCTTTGTAAATCGGCAACCGATCGAGGAATTTGTAATTTCTTTTTATCTAAGCCGCTAGAGAGGGAGATTGCATTTGAGAGAGTTGTACTTATTCTTTCTTTAAAGTCAATTAGAAAGGATAACATTTGTTTTACAATTTTAATTTTCTCAACACACTCGAGAGTATAGGGATGTGAACCATGCACCCTTTTCATTTCGTGGACGGAGCCCTATCACAGGCACCTCCTCAAAGGAGATCTTAAATGCGTCCCCGCAAGAAAACTCCCACCGAGGCACTAATAGTATACAAGTGAACATTGATCTCCTCAAGCAAAGATATTGATCTCCAAAGGGAAAGAGGCCAATTTGCGCCTCTCGCCTCTCCAAGTTGTCCCCTAGAAGTTTGAACAAGGAACCCAAGTTACTTCATGGTCACCCCAGCTCCAACCACTAACAACGGATCTACTTATGCCAGACAATGAATGCAACCATGAAGGGTTCCCTTCCACCGGATCAAGAATCCCCATGATGGTCAAACCCCTGAATACTCAATAAGGAACATGAGTATAAACCGCTCCTTAATTTATTGGAAAGTTCTCGAGGATAATCTAATTCTATTCCAACAAGGAGTAGAATTCTCCTCTCAAGGATCTCAACTAGGTATACGAAGTCTAAACTATTTCCTATTTTGTCGAGAAGTTCCCGGAGAATAGTTTTATATTCTTAAGGATAACTCGACAATCCCCAATTTGTTTCCATCGGGTTCAGCCTACGACGACATACCGCTGTGATGAAAAATCGCCAATTGGAGGTTGAATTCGAGAGAAAATTTTGATGCCTGACAACGCCACATCTCGAGAAAATCCATCCCGCCATGGTCCGCCCCGCAACGCATCACAAGAAGAGTTCACCAATCAAAGGATGAATCTTCAATATCCTCCCACTGTGGTTAGTCTTACGCCAAGCCACGCAATGGAGATTTCACCGATTCAAAGCTAAGTCTCACGGAATTGGATGAACAGTTAGACGACAACTCACAACACGAAGCAAAAAAAGGAAATTCATGCATCGCCATCAATTCAAGATTTCGACAACGGTCGACAATAAATGCAAAGACCGCGACACTTTTAGTTATCCTACAAAGACCGATAGTCCGAAAGAATCGGAGAGATCAAGATTTGAAGCCGCTGTGTCCTATTACACCGACCGGTCTCGGGTTTATCAAATCCAAAGTATTTCGGCTTCTTCTATAAAAGAGCAAGACCAAACACTTTGAGGGTATCCAGGGCGCTGAAAATTGCCTATAAGTCCTCGAAAGCATAGCTCGTGATGACGAGGATAATCGACAAGTCATCCGATGAAGTAATGGCAAGCCGCTGACGCTACACAACAAGTGAACGCAACGCAAACGCCTCAAGATGCCCTAACGAGTTTTCGGGCGGTCCCGCTTAGCCTTAGCGGGCGGGGGTCAAGGGCAGCGCCCTTATGGTCCGGCACCGAAATTTTTGAAAAGAGCTCTCCTTTCTAAATTGTCACCGATTCCGAACCTTGGTGAACTGATATGCCATGAGTGCGAAATAAGGATAAACCCGACTTTGAAGCCTCAAATTAAGCTCTGATGACAAGTCGATCGAACCAAATCAAGCTCTAAAACCAACAGAGAGAAGCCACGCGACGCCGGTCAAAACCGATTACCAGAGGTGTCTCGCCCGAGCGACACTCCAGGTTCCCGGCTGGTCGGCGAGACTCCAGAGGTGCCTCACCGAGCCGATATCTGAGGTGTCTCGCCACCGAGATTACCAGAGGTGTCTCGCCGGAGCGAGACACTCCAGAGGTGTTCTACCGCCGAGACACCAAGGTCAATGGGCTTTTTGCCCAGCCACCAGATCCACCGCTGCACCTATAAATATGACGGCTAGGGTTTCATTTTCAGAGGTCGAAAAAATAAAAAAGAGAGGAGACTCAACTCTTGTGTGTGCCAAGGGTTAGAGAATTTTCAAGGAGAAGAGATCAAGATCTAGGCTTGCGCTGGGGTGAGATCCGAGATCCAAAGTTTTCGATCCGCATCTACAACAACAAACCATCCTTTGGATCAAGCTTGGCCTTGATCCGAAGAAGAGTGACGGGTTCGCACGATCTCGCTCACTATGTTGATTAGTTCCTTGGCGATTAATCTCCCAGATTCGCTTAGATCTCGATCCGATCGATCTAAGAATTCCCACGAAAAGGAGGGATTTTAGATCTAGATCCGCATCCGCATCTCGCTTGATCAACACTTGGGAAATGAATCGCGCTGCGGTCCACCAACACATCCCCAAGCATTGCAAAGAATCCCATCGCAGTTGGTGATCCGATAAACGGATCCCGCTTGTTCACAAGGAGGAAAGTTGTAATTTTATCATTTTTCATTGTAAAAGCCTTATAAAAAGGTGATTTTTATTTGAAACTCATTTGTAATCCCATCAAGGTAGAATGATTTCACCGATGAAAAAGATAATGACTTTTCCCGAGAACACTTAGATTTGGACTTCAAAGAGAGAATGGACCACATTGGTATTCTTATAGACCAGTCAGGGTGGATCAATTGAGCCGAGTTTTTGCTTACCAAAGATCCAAAAAGAAGGAAACACAGTTATGATATTATCATTTGTACATGCTCAGTTTCATGTATAACTCTTTATTGTTGATTTATTGAGTCCTGAGCTGTGTTTGATGTATGATGGTTCACCTCTATTTGATGCTTTTGTTAGAAGTGGAACTATGCTTGTGTTCTTTTATCATGAGCAAAGCTATGCTTTTGTGCACATTGTTCATGTATGGTTAACGGTTATTGGATGAATGTATATATCAAAGTTGTGTCAGATCTACGCATTACTGTTCATGTATGGTTAATGGTTATTTGATGTATCCAGTAATTTTATGTTTTAATTTTGGTTTCCTTTGAGCAGATCCAGCTTGAATTTATGGAAATTAACTTGAGACTCTTTTTAATCCTCTCATAATTAGTATAGAAATCAAGCAAAAATAATATGAAGAAAGTACATCGACAACTGAAGTATAGTGTGATAATATGAAATTATAACGCGGTAATCCAAAGTATAACGGTTAATATAAAAGTATAGCGGATAGTATGAAAGTATATCGATAATCTGAAAGTATATCATGATATTCTGAAAGTATAAAATAAAAGTATAGCGGATAAAATAAAAGTATAGCGTATAATATGAAAGTGTAGCGGATAATATGAAAGTATAGCGATAATATGAAAGTACAACAGTATAATATGAAAGTATAGCGGATAATCTGAAAGTATAGCTGTTAATATGAAAGTATAGTGGGATAATCTGAAAGTATAGTGGATAATATGAAAGTACGGATAATATGAAAAGGCAAAACTTCAACAGAGGTCCTTAATGTTATAGTCGATTTCATTTGGGTCCTAAACATTTTGAACTCATCAATACTTACCCCTTAATCAAGACTGATTCAAAATTTCTTGACCTTTGATGACGTTCGGATATTGAGGCCGATCGAAGCGATCCTTCTCTCTCCCTTGTTTCTCCTACATAATTGGTTGTCTCCTCCTTCCACCTTTGTTGCCAAAATTAGCCCATACTAAACCCTAAATTGCCCAAACTACTCCTCCACCTCCTTTCTCCCATATTCCAACCTCTCCTCCCATTTGCCCCTGCCCTTCTTCTCCCATTGCCCAAAACTTCCTTCCACTCCTCCTATTGTTCGTCTTTCTCCCATTGCCCAAAACTCCTTTCCTCCATTCTCCACCCTCTCCCATAGTCAACCAAAGACTACTCTAAAATCTCAACCCCTAGAAGCCCTTTCTATAAACCCTAATTTTCATTTCTCTAAATTGAAATGAGTTCAAGCTCTAGTTTCACAACAAGCCCCTTTGTTATTGTGGAAGAAGAGTCAAATGTAATGTCAAAGAAGGAGCAAAGCAAAGGTAGGAAATTTTTGGGTGTTCGATGTGGGATGTTCGGAGGCGGCAACTATTTCAGATGGGTTCATTCAAAAGCACTCGAGAATGAAAGTGAAAACTCTAGTTTGATTGGCGAGCTCAAGAAATGCTTTGTTTCATGAAGAGAGGATGTCCAATGCACCAAAAAATTGAAAAATTGAGGAAGAAGGTGGTGGCGCAGAAAGATATAGAGGATAAATTAGATTTAGATTGAATTTAGCTATTTGTGCATTAGCTATTAGCATTGGCTATTATTGATTGTTGAGTTATTGTAAGTGCAATAGATGCACTCCTTGATTGTATCTCCTCGATCATGTTGTAAGCATTGCTATTGTTGTATCTCGACTTGTATCTCTCGAAGTTATTGTAAATGCAATAGATGTACTCAATGTTAATATGCTTAATATGCTCAGATGTTCATTCAATTATATATATATGTAAATATGGTAGAAATTCAAAATTGGGTTAGAAATAGAAGCCGGGTTAGTCCGAGAGTGTAGGAGAGGACTTTGTCGCCACCTATAGCTCCAAGACTAAAACTAGGATTCTAAATCTCCCAAGGAAACTAGAAAAACATAGCGTATCGAGGATGAAATTAAATGAAGAACTGAACAAATCTATCGCAAACAAATAACTCCAAAGAGAGTACATCTAATACAAACAAATACTTCGAACAAAAGTTTCAACAGCAAGTGTTCAACATGGAACCCAAATTCAGGTACTACCTGATTTCAACATGGTGTACAAGTTTCAACAGCAGTTCCTTGTGATCTTTAGGCAAGCAACAAAAATCATTGTGCAAATCTGTAAAACTGCAATCCTAAAGCACATAAATCTTCACTCAGATACCAAAGACTCGTCCTTTAATTGATACAAAGCACAAATTGTTCAAAATAATAACTGCACCTTGCATTTAATTTCCAGTTTGCCATAATCACAAAACATATTTGCCACAACAGCATAGTAGTTGCTATAGTACTAACCATAATCACATCCCAGATTGTTAAGTATGATTCAGACAAATATTTGCCGCAATAATCACATCCCAAAATTTGTGGCAATATAACAATCAAAAAACTGATAGTTGTTCGCGGTAAAAGTTGGGATGATTGTCATTGATTTGAACTTGCTTACAGCTTCTTTGGCCTACAACAAAATTCAAAAGAAATGTCGCTTTTATTTTAAGGCTTACAATGAAAATAAAAAGATTACAACTTTTATCCTTAGAACAAACACGGGATCTCTCGTATCGAGGTCCCGCTATGGGTTCTTTGCCCTGCCGGGACTTTTTGTGTCCGTGGACCACCGCAAGCACCCGATCCGTAGAGACCCTGCTCCGAATTACAGATGTAAAGGCTCATTTCACGCAAGGAAACGGTTACCGAGGGAATCATACTCACGGGAGAGGATCGCCTCATGGGATCACACTCACGGCGAGAGGATCGCCGAGCGTGAGATCTACAAGGAGAAATCACCGCTTATCCCCGAGATTAAGACTAAGCTTAACCTAGAGGGTATCCTCAGAGTTCGACCCGAAGCTTCTTACCCCGCTATTTGTGGATCTCGACGCCGATCGACTTGTGCTCGCCGGTGTTCTGAACGGTAAGGCCGACGGCCAGGATCTCGGGCGATTCTTCAAAATCCCCGAAGCCTCGAGAGCCAAATCCTCAAAATCCACACCTCCTTAAAAATCCAAGACCCCCACCAATCAAGACCCCCTATTTATACAATAGGGTGTGCTGAGCCACCCTACAGTAGCCAGGCTGGCCATGGTTGAGCCTCCTACCACTTGTCGAGGCACCTCGCCAAGTTGGCCGAGGTGGTTTGGCCATTGTGGTCGAGCCACTTCGCCACTTGTCCGAGGTAACTCGCCAAGTTGGCCGAGGCGCCAAGCCAGCTGCTTTTTCCGGCCAAGCCACTGCTTCTGCCTCCGGTTTAGGCCCCTATTCGGGACTTTTGGCCTTCTCCCACTTAGGTTCCGCTCAGATTTGGTTCCGGACTAACTTTGGTTTGTTCCGCTCAACGTCCTGATCCGATCGCCTGCCAAGTCCGGCGAAACCGTGGTTAGACGCTGTGGTTCGCTGTCGAAGTTCGCCTTTAACGATTCGACGCCCGATTATTCGATGGGTTGTCATTCGCCACTTCGCCACGAAGTTGGTTTCGGATCTTGTAAGTATTTTTCAACGCCAGATATTCTCCAAAGCCGCCTCGCCTCAATTTTGATGAGTCCGATGCTTTGACATGATGGTTCCCTACCGGCCGAGGGTCCCAAAAGATAGCTTCAAGTCTTCGATTCTTTCAGATCATCCAGCTTGTAGGATTCCTCGATAAGATCACGCGTCGCATTTATTGTCCGACCGCTTGTTGAAATCTTGATTCAAGCCGGTGGGTGAGTTTTGCTTGTAACTCGTGGTCGGCTGGTTGTTGTTGACTAACCATCGACTTTTGACTTATCCGTATGCCTCCGAACTCCTTGTTGGCTTACATGTTGGTTGTGTCGAGTACATGGAATTCCATAACCCTCACCGGTTATTTCCTTCATCATCACGGTGTTGTTGGTTTAACCACGCCGAGGACGATCTTTTCATGGAGACATCCTCCGAGGATTCCTTGTTGAAACAGAGACCATTTGGCTTTCAACCATCGCCCTAGCCTTCAATGGGCGAAAAGCGACGCTTTGACCGTTGTTGGGATATGATTATCCACTGGGTGAAGTTTCTTCTGGCCGACATATTGTCCTGTCGCCGCGGACTTTCACGCCACGATTATTCCTCTCTTGGATATTATGGTGGAGGAAATTAAGGGTTATCGAAGTTATCCTTAAGAATATGGATTTATTCTCCGTGAACTCCTCACAAAATTTGGAAACAGTTTATACTGTAATCCTAGTTGAGTAGGATTAGCACGCTGCTGATCGGCCGATGCATCCGCGACGATCGAAGTTATTCCTAAGAATATTTCTGTGAGAATATTCTTCCTGAACTTCTCGAATTAGGAAATAGTTTATACTCGTAATCCTAGTGGAGTAGGATTGGCACGCTGATCGGCCGATGCAATCCGCACGATCGAAGTTATCCCTAAGAATATTTCTGCAGAATATTCTTCCTGAACTTCTCAAATTAGGAAATAGTTTATACTGTAATCCTAGTTGGAGTGGGATTACGATGCTGATCGGCGCCGATGCAATCCGCGACGATCGAAGTTATCCCTAAGAATATTTCTTTAGAATATTCTTCCTGAACTTCTCACAAATTAGGAAACAGCTTTATACCTGAATCCCATTGAGTAGGATTAGCTAATGCTGATCGGCCGATGGGGCTCACAAGTGTTATTCTCACAATAAATCTTCGTAATCTTTCCAAACTTGGAGGGAGTGGGCCAATCAACGGACTGATTTGACACTATTTTGACATCCTGATAAGGTTCCACTAGGACTCCTAATTAGGGCTGATTAGAGTCCCATTAGGATTGATTTGGGCTCCACTAGAATTCCTATTTCCTCGCCAAATAGGAGTCCTTGTTCAAAGAGGATTGGGTTCATGGGTTGTTATAAATACCCTACCCTCCTTTCTCCGCCATAGGCCAGCCCCCTTTGGCTCTTTTTGTTTTGTTTTCGCTCGCTCTCTCGCCGCCTTGTCTCCTTCAATCAACGAGGTATGTGCACGAGGGTTTTGTAAATTTTTCTTCTTTTCTTTGTGTATGCAGTGATGAAACCACGAGGGAGAAGAACGAGGCCGTGGTCGGCGGGCGGCGGGGCGTCGGGGCCGCGAGACTGGGGCTTAATTACAGCGCCAATATCAGCGCAGGTTTCACGGGCGCTAATTAGGCAATGGCGGTTACATTGGCTGGCTAGCTAGCCACGCGCCATTGGCGGCCATAGGAGTGTAAGGTTCTAAATTACGGCGCAAGGCCAATATATGGGCGGTCTGGCGTTCACGGTGTTGTAGGTTTGATTTGACACTTTATTTGCTGATTTTTTTAGCCATGTATCTGACTTTTTGTTGTATTTTTGCAGCTTCCGATGTCGTCGGGGAGATCACGCGCTCCGAGGAGCCGGTCGACTCGCACGCCGCGTGAATGCACGCCTCCTTCTTTCGGTGGTGCGCCAACTTATTATCTTCTCGTGTATATACGTTATATCCCCGCTTCGTTCTCCTTTGTGAGGCGATTGGGAAGAGCCGAACTCCTCCTTTGTGGGACCGACGCTCAGATTGTGTACTCGCACGACCCCGCCGTTTCCTCCTTTGTGAGGCGATTGAAGAGCCGAGATTCTCCTTCGTGGAGGATCGAGGCTTCAAAGCTCACCCGTTTTAACGGAGCGATTTCATACCGCATTCTTTATTTCAGAACGGGATATATATTGTCTTTGTTTATGCGACTATATTTATCGCTTCCCGTATTCGGTACGTGAAATCGCCGCATCTGCTATAAGGTCGCGGACTCAATCTCATGGGTTTCTAAGAAGAGTTCTACTTTATAATCGCTTCCTTTTTCAAGATATTCTCCTAAATGATCTCGTTAACCCTTTGTTCTCTTGGTAGGCGGATGTTCG
>WHSE01000347.1:0-25055 GCA_012295165.1 Asparagus setaceus | reverse complement strand
TTGACGCAATTTTCCTTCTTTTTCCCTTCTTTTATTAAAGGGCTATTTGGTCAGACACCCTAACTTCTTCCATAATTGCATATTAATCCGTCCAAATCTTTTATAATTGCAAATGTATTTTTAAGGCTTGATTTAGGTTAGTATGCCCCAAATGAAATAGCCATTGATCTCTCCGCTTGCCGCCTATGTGGGCCGGGTCGTGGTCCATGGTCGCAAGTCTAGGAGTCCGAGAAAGCCGGGCCACAACCATATGGATCCAGTCGGACCGGTCCACATGGTGCACATGTCGCAACTTGATATGTGGTTTTTTCTTCTTTTCTTTTTAATTTACTATAGTTATATTAATATTTATAACATTATGTTTAATTTACTTTTTAACTATGTCAAACTCCAAAATAAAGAATAAAAAATATATCTACATTGCAGAAAGATGAACATCACATATAAAAACATCACAAGCACACAGATATAACATGGTTCGGGTGCTAAATTCACGGTAAGAGTTTTATGATTTTAGTCCCTTAAGTATTTAATATTAAATTAGCCACTCAAATTATTGAAAGTTTTATTTATCTCCTTCCATTAGTCTTGTTATTCCTACTGAAGGGTTAATTTGGAACATCCAACACCTTTAAGAATTGGGGAACCTAAGCACTAATTTAAAAGATTTGATGGACTAATTTCAGCATGAGGGGGCATGGGGACACTCACCGCCCCTGGTCCCCCCATGCCCCCACGCTCACAATTCTCCACCTCGCATAATATTTGATAAACCTTAAATTTTGACCTAACACCGTAAGAATACCAACGCCAAACCAAAGCTAATCCCGCACCAAAAGTAGGAAAAATAGGAGCGTGTTGTCGCTGCAGATTGAAACTCCAGAAGAAGTATAAAGGAACATGAACGAGTTGTCTTCACCAATGGTGGCCAGTCCGGACTTTGGGACTAACGTGAGCTTGTTCCACTTCTTGCAGACACACTTGAATCTGCAAAGGGATTGTAGGCAAGCCGTGGGAGGATTTTGCAGAAGATCAGGTCCTCAGAGATCATGGAACCTGCAATTGCTGGCTCATCATATTCCATAGTTTTATAGAGATGGCTAGTAAGAGAGAGATTGTGTATAATACTTGTACAAGCAAAACTGCACAAACCCAGAGTCTACGTGAATTTGTCCCCCTTATATAGGGTATAAAACAATGAAAAATTACTAAATTAGCTAGGAAAGGAAAGAGAATCTTAAAATAAAGAAACTTCCTTAAAGAAACTAAAAAAAGATCAAAACTATTCAACGCACAGTTTGAGATTAATGACAAAGTCCCTTGACCCTGAAACTCGATTGGAATAAAAAATAATTCAAGGTGTAGAGCACTTCCCAAGCTTTTCTGAAAATATATAATAATATCGATTCTGTGGAGAGAATCAAAAGTTACATGCTGTCAAAGTTGCACATCAAAAACTGACCGAAAATCACCATGCATTTTTGCATTATACGAGCTTCACACGATCCGATTTCTCCCAAAAAGCATTAGCATCCAACTGTATGATGTTTATAGAGTCCTGGAATCCCTAGTACTTACTGCTCCTTGTATGGTTTGGATTAGATTGGAAAAATTCGTAGTCTCTGTATGGTTTGGATTGGACTACTTATTCATCCTCAATTTGAGATCAATCCGTCAGCTTTGTAAGATAAGGGTATGGGACTATGGGGGAGAGATTGACTTTTTGTGATTCTGTTATGGTAATCTTGACTTGAATAAAGGGGTTTTATATACTCTTCTTGGACCTTTTTCCTTTTCTTCGTTGGGTTAATTGCGGAAAGATCACCTATAGTATCGCTAGTTGCGGTCCTTGAGGATAAACCTCCAATAGTTCTATTTGTGTGGATTAGACTCTCTAGTCAAACTTTTTTGTAACTCTTTTAAAAGTAAATAAAGATTAGCAATTGCGAGTCCATCCGCACCAATAGAACTACATGGAGCATATCTGTCACTATAGAACTTCTTTTGCTCCTTTAAGAATAAAAGAATTCATTCAGGAGGGTTAGTTCACACAATTAGAGCTATAGAGGGTGCATCCGCAACTGGATGATGCTACAGGGGGCTATCCACAATTAGCCCTTTTCTTTTGGGTTTTTTATTAACCCCCCCGCCCAAAATCCCTAAACTATTACATTTGTCCCTTCTTACCCCCTTAACTATTTTTAGTGTATATTTGCCCCCCTCCCCCCTAAACTATTGAATTAGTCACTGAACTATTTTGATCTGACATTGCTCCCTAAACTATTAATTTCTCCTCATAATTTTATAGAAAACATCAACAAAGTAATAAATCAGAGGTAATAATTAGGTACTAAATTTGATGTTTTAGGGGGTAACAGAACAAATTTACTAGTTCAGGGGGATAAGGTAGGACTAAAAATAGTTCAAGGGGTAAGCAAAAATCTATTTTAATAGTTTAAGGGGGTAAAGTGAGACAAAATATTAAGTGACGAATTCATATTTTGTCTGGAAGAGATATTTGTTTCTATTTAATATCAACGATTTGTTTTTTACCGCCATACAATAAGTATAGTACACATCTTCTCAGAACGCCCCGTACCATGCGGGGCGTTCTGAGCCGCACGTTGGAGCATTGGAGGGGTATTTTCGTAATTAGACACCCTTATTGTGTGGTTGAGATTGACTCTCACAATGCATTGTTCTGAAAGAATGTGTAGTCCAATAAGTATGTGTAATATTCTACAGAGTCTGAAGAAAACAGAGCAACGCGACTCATTTTTTGGATTTCTAAACATAATAGTTATGGTGATTTCATGTTGTCCATGTTTAGTTTCTCACAACAAATAATGCTATTAGGAATGTGAATTTGGTTAAAGGAGCACATTTACTTGAATACTCTCTAATTATACGTTGTATTGATGTTGTCTAGGTTTTAACCAGAACCCTGCCGTCTTTTACTAATAAATGAATCACATTGATCTTAAAGAGGAAAAAGAACGAGAGAGTTTTAAAATATAAATATGTTTTAACAGTTTTTTAAACTATAGGGGTTATAAGAAAAAAAAAAAAGTTAGGGGGCCTGATTGCTTTGTCCATTGTATTTTGATGTATGATATGGATTACAAAATTCCTTATTCAAAAACTTGTTTGTTTGCAATAAATATTAAAGTGCTTGCATGAGGGATAAAATCCAATCACATTTTATTTGGTTGCACATACATTTTGTTGAGGATATGAATGACTAAAATCACAAATTTAGGTGAAATCAACATGATTTTAGGGATGACATTTGATACATGTATCTTACATGTCAACCCCAACCGAGGCATGAAAGTAACAAACAAACAATGTATTTGATTATAACTTATTATTTTGAACTTGTACCCATTTTTCAATGTAAAATTCACCAAATCCACGGAAACAAACAGCTCCCGAGAATTTGAACAAACTTAAAGGGTATTTCATGATAATTATCCTATTTCCGACTGAAGTAACACCCTAAGAGCTCAAAGACTGATAGGCTCTTAAACTTTACCAAAATTTTCTATAAAGCCCTCAACCTTTTATTTTGATCTAGTAAGCCTCTGAACTTTACCCAACTTTTCTATAAAGCCCTGAAACTCTTGTTTTAATCTATTAAACTCCTAAACTTTTTACTTTCTATTTGGCCTTTATGGTAGTTCAACATAACTGTAGAAGGGTATGATGATCTTATTGAATTTGTTTTCTAGGAAAATGAATGTTGTTATTTCCATAATCTTAGAAGGATATAATTTAATATAACTAAAGGAATTTTTTTGCTAATCCCTTCTTAATGTTTGACTAACGAAAAAGTCTCAACAAACTTCCATGGGTTGTTGTTTCTCTTCAATCAAGTTTTTTTCATTACATTCTTGTGTCTTGATTATTATTATTTTTTTGACGAAAGAAACAAGGTGAGTTGCCATGTTCATATATCATTAAGTAACCAAAACCTATCCTAACCTAGAATTGAATAGTCCGAAAGTACCGATACCATTAGTTCAAACCAAAGAATAGGAGAGGACCATAGCCACCTATTATGAAGGAAAGAAAAATAAAGAGGAGAACTTCAGATTAATCAGTTCTAGAAAAGAATAGAAGGGAGAGTATACATTGTTTGGAGCTATCACAGAGCTCAGATTTACATCAAGACCAAAAGAAGATTAGACAAGATTTGAATATAAGTAATTACAAAAAGAGAGTTTGATCAACATTTAGATTCCTCAGAAGTTGTCATCCACTCGAGCCATGTCGTGGGATGAAGAGTCCTCTTGCAACAACAGCTGGGTTAATCGCCACTCAGTCACTAGTTTGTGAACAGTGACAACTCTCTTAGATGTAGGATTACCTGTCCATAACATTATGAAATGAGTGATATTTGATACCAAAACACGGGGAGAGACATCTGTTTCTTTGAAAATAAGATTGTTTCTTGCGCTCCATAAGCTTCAACATGGTGATGGGAAAAGAATAGACCAAAGGAGTCTATCTTCTTTATCCATCAGAAAGGAGCCATTCGATTCGATACTTAGATTTTTTATTATGTACACCCAAGACTTGCATACTAGATGGTAAAAGAATTAAAACTTTTGACAAATAGAAGGCGATCAAAACTTAAATCCGAAGAGCTTTGTCATGTGATTTTTATGGGTAAAAGGTAATTTGGTCCCCGACATGGGCTTCAAATTCAAATTGGTCCCTCAGATTTTATTTTTTCTCAACTTAGTCCCTATATCACAACTCGGTACAAACTAAGTCCTCTTTTAACATCCGCTAAATATTAAGTGTTATCTTTTTATTTATGACTACATTACCCTCGTGACATGAAACAGTAGTCTCTCTCTCCTTTAGAACACCTCTTTTTTAACTAATCCTTTAAATCTATTGTTCATAGTAGGGAAATTCCAAAGACATGGCTTTTTACTAGAGATTTTCGTATAGATATAATATTCTAGTTTGTTAAAAATGTATTACCTAGTTTCAATCTCAATAAAGAACAAGATTAAAGGCCGGAGGGATTGGGTTTCTAGTTTCCGATTTGTTTTATAAGTAATTTTTTAGGCGTTCTTTGTAACTTGAGTTTGATAATGATTGGGAGAAGATCGAAAAATCTAAGAGTTTGATGATGAATTGTGTAGAACATGCACAAAAACATGCACAAGACAGCTAGGGTTCAAGAGTCGACTACTAGGCATTGTAGTCGACTAACTGGCAATGACGTAAAGCGTGTTTTCGGTCGGGAACGAGTAGTCGACTACTAGGCATTGTAGTCGACTAATCTCGCAGGACAGAACGTGTTTTCTCGGTGGAACGAGTAGTCGACTAACTGTATTGTAGTCGACTAATCTGATGTATTAGTCGACTAACTGGGCAAGAGTCGACTAATATGGGCGATTCAATACAGTTTGGTTTTAAACCCGTTCGCTTAGAGTTTATATATAACCCTAAACCCGATTATTTGGAAGTTTTGAAGCACGCTTTGGAGCACCTTTGAGAGGGTTTTGTGCATCTTTGGAGAGGAGATCTTTGAGAGATTGAGAGGTTTGTTTTAGGGTTTCTTTGTGAGAACTTGTAATCCTAATTTGTATTCTCTCTTTCTATTAGTGAAAATCCCTCCTTACCCCGTGGACGTAGGCAACTTGTCGAACCACGAAATCTCGTGGTCTTTACTCTTTTATTGTGTTTTTGCTATCGCTTGTGGTGGTTTCTCTCGACTCGCCCGGCTACCAACAATTGGTATCGAGCTATTGTTCGATTGAAGTGGTGTAATTTCTAATTTGAAGGGGTGTTCGTGATTCCCGAGAGAAACGGATTCACGAAGACAAACAGAGGATGGCGCCAACCGTAAATCACCAAAGTGGGAAAATTCGAGATTGAAAAGTTCAATGGGAAGAACGACTTTTCCTATTGGAGGATGCAGATGAAAACTTTCTAATTTCGCAAAAATTGCACAAGGCTTTGGATGGAAAGGAGAAGAAGAACAAGGATATGTCCGGTGAGGATTGGGAGGAGTTGGATCTCGAAGCACAGCGCCGATTATCCTATGCCTTGAGAGGGATGTAGCTTTCTTGGTAGATGGAGAGGAAACGGCCAAGGGCGTGGAAGAAGTTAGAGGGTACCTTCATGACGAAGAGTCTAACTAACCGGATCTACTTAAAATTCAAATTGTATACTTGCAAGATGGAGGAGGGCTCATCAATCCGGAACACATCAACAAGTTTGATAGGGTCATATCAGATTTGAAAGACATAGATGTTAAAGTAGGAGACGAGGATCAGCGCTTCTACTACTGCCAAGTCTTATGAGAACCCGGTGCAAACACCGATGCTTGTGGGAGAAAATTTGAAGATGGATGAGACTAGAACGGCACTTCTAGCGGACGATCTTCTAAGATTGCAACTAGTGACATGGCCACCGGTGGTAACAAGGAACAAGCGCAGGATTGTTTGCAAGAGGAAGGAGCAATGAGCGAGGAAAAGGCAAGGGAGGAAAGTCTAGATCTAAATCAAGACCTCTTATGGAAAAGGATATTTCAAGTGCGGTGAAGCCGGGCATTTCAAAGTCGACCGTCCAAACAAGAGAGTAGGTGGAAAGAAGAACAACAATAAGACTGAGAGGAGAGAGGGCAAGGAAGAAGCGAGTTACGTTTCAGAGGAAGGGAGCGAGTGTAGGCGGGAAAAAAATTGCCAACCCCGCCAGTCAAAGAGATAAGCTCGCGCGCACGAGGTCGTCTCGCTCTCCCAGAGCTCAAAAGCCGCTTGTCTAACAAGCTCGCCTGCATTGTGGTCAATGCTTTCGAAGAGCTCGCCTGCAAGAGCTCAAATGCCGCCGCCACACGAGGCTCGCCCACAACAATGGTTTGACGAGGTTCGCCGAGCAAAGAAAGCTCTTCACTGACCGAGGTTCGCTTATAGCGCTGAACCTCGACATTCAACCGAGGTTCGCCAAGCAATGAGGCTCGACATTCAACCGAGGTTCGCCAAGCGCCGGCTCGACATTCGACCGAGGTTCGCCAAGCAATAAGTTTCCACTGCACGAGGTTCGCCAAGTAGCTAAACTCTTCATTTAGACGAGGTTCGCTAAGCAAAAGCTCTTCACTGACCGAGGTTCGCTTATAGCGCTGAACCTCGACATTCAACCGAGGTTCGCCAAGCAAATGGGCTCGACATTCAACCGAGGTTCGCCAAGCACGAGGCTCGACATTCAACCGAGGTTCGCCAAGCAATGGCTCGACATTCGACCGAGGTTCGCCAAGCCAAGCTCGACATTCGACCGAGGTTCGCCAAGCAATAAGTTTCCACTGCACGAGGTTCGCCAAGTAGCTAAACTCTTCATTTAGACGAGGTTTGCTAAGCAATGGCTCTTCACTCGACCGAGGTTCGCTTATAGCAAAGGAACCTCGACATTCAACCGAGGTTCGCCAAGCGAGGCTCGACATTCAACCGGTTCGCCAGCAAATGGCTCGACATTCGACCGAGGTTCGCCAAGCAATGGGCTTCCACTCGAGACGAGGTTCGCCAAGTAGCGAACTCTTCATTTAGACGAGGTTCGCTAAGCAAATGGCTCTTCACTGACCGAGGTTCGCTTATAGCGGGAACCTCGACATTCAACCGAGGTTCGCCAAGCGCCGAGGCTCGACATTCAACCGAGGTTCGCCAAGCACGAGGCTCGACATTCAACCGAGGTTCGCAAGCAAATGGCTCGACATTCGACCGAGGTTCGCAAGCAAAGCTCTTCATTCGCATTAAGGTTCGGCGCGTTTCCACTGCATCGAGGTTCGCCAAGTAGCTAAACTCTTCATTTAGACGAGGTTTGCAGCAAATAAGCTCTTCACTGACCGAGGTTCGCCAAGTAGCGAGGCTCGACATTCAACCGAGGTTCGCCAAGCCGAGGCTCGATTCGACCGAGGTTCGCCAAGCGTAAGCTCTTCATTCGATCGAGGTTCGCCAAGCAGGCTTCTTTCCCATCGAGGTTCGCCAAGCAAATAAGCTCTTCACTCACACCAGGTTCGCGACGTGAAACGAAGCTCGACCAATGTGACGAGGCTCGCCCACAACAAGGGTTTGACGAGGCTCGCCACAACAAGGGTTTGAAGTCGCCCCACGCGATGAGCTCGCCCACGGAGTCCAACGCCGCTTCACCCACTTTCCATGTCACGGGTGATGATGAGACAAGGCTCATCACCCCTATAGCGTCACATCCCGCAGCTAGAGGACATGGCGCCTCACCTATTAGTGGTCACATCCCACGAATTAAGGAGGACCAAGCATTTATCAAAACCCGCCAATTAGGAGAACTCGCCATGCAAGTTCAATCGCGCAAGGCTGCCGGGCCACGAACCAAGCTTCCCCGCCAAGAGGCCCGCCAGCTTGACCTCGTCTGTAAACTCGCCGCAAGCTCGCTTAAGCACTCGAAAGGCTCGCCGCTACCCACTCAGACTCTCCCGAGTTATGATAAGGCATGGTCCTCATTACCTCATCGGTGGTCACATCCTACGCTTAGAGAAGAGTATGGTGCCCATCAACCGCCTGGTCATATCCCACAAATCAAGGAAGTGGCCATGCCTCTCCTTGCCTATTTATAAGCCACCATCTCCACATGAGAAGGGCCGCAACAAGGTTGTAAAACCACTAATGAAGAAAGAGCAAGCGTAAGAATCACTTTCTTTGCTCCTCAACTCCGGCCTGCAAAGGCTTGATTGTTGAAGTAGGTCTGGCCTGAACCCTCGATTGAGGCTCTCGAGCTCTTGCAAACTTCTGTATCAGAGTCTCACCTGGGCAAGCTCGGTAGAACCGAACTCAACCACGCCGAGTTTTCATCAAGACCAAGTCCCGATCGCGACGCCGACCGGATCGCCCAGGGAAGCAAACTCGATTCAGCATCGAGGGAGGCGCCCCACCGCTACCGAATAACCAACCCATAAACAAGAAGGGCCTTCCTTCGCTTCATAAAGACTCTATTCTTGATTTGTAAACAAACAACTCAAACAATACAACCGAGGAGATTTTACACCAAACGTAAGATGGCTACCACGTTGGGAGAAATCGCTTTCAACGGAGATGATGGTGGCGCACTGACGACATCGCTGAAGGGACAACAGCTGAGTCCCCGTGATTGAGTTCTACCTGCCAGGTATGAAGAGTACTTGTTCGCCCTCTTCGCGGTAGACCTCTCCGACGCTATCAGTAGGGTTGCACGCGAACCCAACGCCGAAGGCCGGGCGTAGCCGCTACCAAGTGTTCTGCACCTAACTTTTGTGGGGTTCTATCTCCCCAAACCAGCCAAGGCTGAACCAATGGCCAAGAGCAGTTTCAACAAACTCTGTTGTGTTGCCACGCTAGCCCACTCCTCGCAAGAGAGGACGATTCGGCCAAGCAGATCACACCCTCACCGCCAACACGCATTTACCCTCTCCAAGAGGGCTGTGCAAACGACACGACAAACCATTGCACCGAGAAGCGACCGCTTCCATTTCCCCGCCGACAGTTACTATTTAGACCAGAGGAAAATCGCCAAGACGATCAACCGCGATCCCCGCGTTCTAAATCAGCGAAGTCCCCCAGGTAGCGAAGTTCGCTCAAGCAAGACCCCAAAAATGGTAGATTTGGTGTACTTTCTCCAAACAAAGAAAGTTCTCACTCAGCGAGCCCGCCACTACGGCAGCCCGCCAATCAAGCCTTCACCAAAATGCTGACGATAAGTATGGCTCCGATAGACAAACTACCGCCAGAGTATGAGTCTCGCCAGAGGCTGATATATTCGCTCCGGTGTCAAGACCGCCAATCCCACACTTGGGACTCCAAAGCGCTTTCGCCCGAAGCCTTTGAACTCGCCAGACCCAAATGCGCCGATGAGCTCTCTCCGATATCGAGGGTTGCCGCCTCCAACCCACGGAGACCTCGAGACCATCCGATTCACAAGCCACATTCAAGAGGAATCCTCGCCACCGTGGAAAGCTTATCCAGCGGTTCTCGCTGACCGCCGCACCAAGCCATCAAGAGGGAAAGGCTTTCAACCACACCGAGAGTAAGGCCTCTTCACAAAGGCACAACCGCCGAAGGAAACAGCCACTAGTGGTCCCGAAGCTACAAATTGCCTCCGCCAACATGACAAGGAAGGATAAAGCTAGATACCGGATTCTTCGACTCAGAGTTTGCTTTAGTCAGACGCCCAATCGGACGGAAGGCTTACCACCAAGACACGCTCTCCAAACGGGCGCAGCCATCCCATTTGACTACGCTACGTTAAACTCCATCCGCGACGAGGAGGAAGAGGCTTGTTCAGCCAGAGGCGATGCCTCAAACATCAAGCTCGGCCACGGTAGGCACGAGAGTGCACATGACCGAGGCTCGACGAAAGTGGACTAAAAGGTTTGAGGAGCAAAGCAGTCGCGGATCTCGTAACAATGAGCCGCCATCGACTCTATGAAAGAGATAATGGGACAACCACGCAAAGAAGAAAAGAAGCCTTCGCAATCGCCGTATGGGTCGGAGGAATCAAGAGCAAACCTCACTCACGCCGATGCATCTAAGAGGATGACCATAAGTCACCCTCCTCTCTCCGCATCTTCGTGGAAAGCCTCCCAACTGGCAAAGATACCTCAGATAAAAGGTTCGACGAATTAATCACCGACGCTCTAAAGCTCCGTAAAAACATGAACGAAGCCGGGTAGTCCGACCTTATCCACAGAGGGATACCCTTATCCCAAGAAAATTCAAGCCTATGGGTTGACTCAGTCACGGGAAAGGATCTCCTCCCAACACATTTACTACTTCCGCCCCGTGTGATTTCTTACCGAAATGATCCCATCCTCACGCTGTTGTTCATCGCACTCAAAGGGTAGCCTTTGAATGGTTCCAAACTCGAAAGCACGGCTCTATCAAATCATGGGTCGATTTAGAGAAACTCGTTTTGGCCCGCTTCTTCAATTTACACTCGAAGTTTCAATGGCGACCCTAATCACGGAAGCGTATGAAACAGAGGCGCCTGAATTTGTGAAAAGGTTCGAATCGATCACGCATTGCCGGGAATCGTAGCCGATATTACCCTCGACGAGATGTGCCGCTGTAATCTCGCTGATTGGCATCTTATCCCGACTGTGCTATGGAAACCCGACTGAAGGAGTTGGTACGCCAAGGTGAACAAGTGGAAAACATGATCAAGCTACCGAAGCGAAGATCCCCGCATAAAAGGGAACTTCGAACCGACTTTCACCGTGAACCGCTCTCACCGGAAGGGAAAGGAAACCATGGTCGCCGACTCTAGTCCGCCCCCAAGACACATCAGAACATCAGAATCCAAGCCGCTAGGGCAGCCCCAGAGGCAATAATGATTTCAAGGAAGACCGGGTGGTGCCCACCTTGACACGCCCTCCTAAAGAATAGGATTAAGCTTCCAGAGGCCGCAAGACCTAAAGAAGTGGGCAAGACAAATGACCCAAACTACGCGCTGCTCCACCGACATTTGCCTACACCCAATGTAAATGCTACATCCTCAAAGACAAACTCCGTGCCTCTTTGAGGCGGGGTGTTGAAGAAGGAAAAAGTCCGTGAATGTGACCACCTAACATGGTCACCTTAAGATTTGAACCGCCTCCCCGCACTCCACGCGACCGGCAGTATCATACCTATTCCCAAAGCAGCGATCATTAACGCCGACCTCACAATCGCCAGAAAGGCTTGGTACCACGCATCCTACCATCGACAGTCATGTGGGTTCACCCCGACCTCCTCAAAGACGAAGCAAAGGATTTCGAGCCGCGCAGTAAGGGCAAACGGAGAGGCAAACCTCCCCGCAATGTCATCTCAAAGAATTCAATGGAATCGAACAGGATAGCAACCCTCACCGACTGGAGGAAGAGGCGCAGATTCGCCACAAGAGCGGAAAAGATTTCGCTAAGAATTATCCCATCGTCGCAGATGACCGATGAAACAACCGCAGAACATCACGGAGAATGCCGACAAACCGCCAAGCAACCCGCCTTCCCGCTTAATGTGCTCTCGCAAAACATCCCAAAGAAGGATCACATTATACGAGCTCCGCCCACAAGGTCAACCCGAGGCTCATGAGGCTCGCCAACTCGTTTTTACCACACACTTTTCTACCGCCCCCGAGGAAGAGACGGGAAAGGTTCAATGTGCCGCCAAGTGTCCGCAAATGATCCCCCAGATCACTTTCACCCTGATGACATGCTCATCAATAGCACGCCTCACGACGTGCCTCTTTACTTCATTGTGGTACGCCGGCTCCTCCAAGGTGGATAGAATCCGTGGACCCGGTCGGCTTTGAGCATTATTCCCTTGACGCCATCAAGTCCCTAGGATACCTCGTAATGTTGTCTACGCATTTACCACCACTATCTTTGGCTTCAACGCCACAGGACGCGTCATTGAAAGATCCGCCAAATGCCGCTAGGCAAGATGAGGACGGTAACTCGCTACGCCATCCACGCAGTAACCATCTTACAATATGCCAGTCGAATCGCGGGATCCACAACAACCGCGATCGTCCCGCCTACTTTGCACCAATGCCTAAAGTATGCGGATGATAACGTCAGCCCTGAGGCTTAAAAATTGCTTATCAATACCCAAACAAGACTCGTAGAACGGTGGGTTGACAACCGACGATCCATCCGACGGCGCCACTTAGAACACCGCCGACGGATTACGCCGCAACGATAAAGCGAAGTCGACGAACCCATGAAGTGAGTCGGCGAGGCGACGAGCCAGCCGAAACGACACGCCGGAGAAAACCCGACGACTTAAGCTCAACGAGGCGAAGTTGGCTAAACTCAAACGCCGACGACGGAATCAACCGTATTCTAGTCCGGATGCAAACGCAGCCGCTTGAACTCGAAGTTGATCGGACACTGACTCAAACCCAACTACGCTTACATCACCGAGCAAAACTAAGTCCGAAGACCAAAGAGTCGACGGAAATCGCATCTAAGAATCGACGGAGAAACGGGCTAAACGGCGAAAAAGCTGCATCGCTGGCGACACCCCTGCCAACGTTAGTAGGTTTCCACGGCCACTTTGTCGAGCCACCTACCAACTCGAGGTGCCTCGCCAAGTGAAAGTCGAGGAGGTTCTACCACTTTGGTTTGCCACCTCTACCAACTTGTCAGGTACCTACCAGTGGTCGAGGTGGCTCTACCACTGGTCGCAGCCACTCGCCATGGTCGTGAGGTGCCTCGCCACCACGGCCAGCCACCTCGCCAACCCGTCGGGTTCGCCAAGGCCGAGCCACTTGGTCGCTGCTGAGACACTTTTGTATAAATAGGGTCTTGAAGCTTGAGTTCGGATTGCCGAGGTTGGATTTTCTCGGTTTTTGGCGACAAGAGAGCCCTCATGAGATTCACGACGCGACGGCCCGGTGCACCGGGCGAAGCTCAAGTCCACCGACGCCGATCTATAGGCGGAAGGTAAACAAACTCGGTCGAACTACAGATACCCTCTAGGTTAAGCTTCGCCTTAACCTCGGGATAGCTACAGGATTTCTCCTTGTAGATTCACCCGCCCGGCCATCCTCTCCTTCGCAGGAGTGCGATCCTCGCAGCGATCCTCTCCTTCGCGGAGTGTGATCCTCAGCGCTTCGCTTCAGAAACAGCCCTCTTACGCCTCAGAAGTTCCTAACCCGCTTACAGATCGGATCTGGATTGTGGTCAAATGGACTAATAAAAGTCCCCTACAAAGAACCCACGGCCGGTGATCCCGTAAAATAGAGATCCTCGTGTTTGTTCACAAAGGAAGAGAGTTGTAATTTTCGCTTTCATTGTACGCTTAAAATAAAGGCATTTCTTTTGTTTGAAATTTTGTTGTAGGCCAACGAAGCCGTAAACAAGTTCAAACAAACAATGAATAACAAACCAACTTTCCCCGCAATGCCGGGCGACCACAAGAGCCAACGGCTTCAAAGAAAGAAGCCGCCGCGGTCGAACCGCTGATCCCGATCCCGGTCATCGAGGAGGTCGAAGTTCGAAGTTCACCAGAAGAAGTATGAGGAATACCTCTCTCCTCGCCCGCATCCAGCCTTCCCCGCAAGTCCAAGATGGTCTCCGCCGCAAGGAAGACCCGACCGGGCTCCCCGCATGCGAGGCAAGAAAATCCACCACCACCGCCAAGACCGCAGACAACGGTGGTTCCTCGCCCTAACAACGCCAAACTTCGTAACCCCGCCTCGCTGTGGGGTCGATTCCACCAATGGCGCCGTGACTTTCCAAGAGAGCCCGCCGAGGCGACGCCGCCTGGCGCAAACAATTAGCCCAGCGAAGAATCAATGGATGGGGTCCATTATGAGGCGGATCTAAGATCCAAGGTGACTCGAGGCTGAAGTCCGAGATCGTGAGCCGCATTCCTACAGCCGCTGACTAACTAATGGGTCCGAGTCAAACGGAACCGCTCCACGCCCAAGAACGATCCGGCCAAGGCTTCGCTAGCAAGCACGGGCTTGGTGCAACAAGCCCGTGAGTCAAGAGGGAGGCGCCAAGAAGTCGCCGATAATCCGCCTAGCTTGGAAGCCTAAGTCCGCCGAGGCTTCAACTTCGACGTAACCCAACATCCAAGCCTAGCTCTACCAAAGTGCCAACCTCGCCCCCGTGCTCAAATCAAATCGTGAGCACCTCAACAAACGCGGTATTGACGCCGGTTACCTCCTGCGGTCCGCACTAAGCTTCCTGGCCAACCGCCACGCACCAGCAGTTTGCCGTTAAGGATCGCCTAGGTCCGCTTGAAGGAATCGCTGGTCACTCCTAATACAGGGTCGTAATTCGCAAAGATAAGAAGAAACCTCCGCAATGCCGCGACCGCTTCAAATCGAAGTCCGAGCCCGCCAAAGATTCACACTCGCAGCGCGCCGCCGCGGGTGACTTATGAAAGGCCTATTTGTTCTCGGCGAGACGCCTCATCCGACGATGACAACGCTATACTCGGAAGTCGTAAGCCAACACACGATAGGTTGTTCGTGTATTCATGCCGACGAAGTTGTACTATCGCGGCCGGGGTATGGTAAATCCCGGAAGAGGAACGCCTCAGAACCAAACATGCCTTGCTTGTGTTCAAACTGATCAAGGCGTTATCGAGTGCAATTATACCAAACGATCAAAAGGCGCCGGTTTTGATAGGTTCTAAGACGCAGAGTCGATCGAACCCAAGTCAAGACGCCGCAAAAGAGATGGGCTACTTCAAGGTGATGAATTGCCGAAGTGTTACCATCAATATGACCAAGAGAGGGACGCCCATTACGCCGCTCCCGGCATCGCGAACGAATGACTCGATTGCGGTCCCGACCGTTAGACGCACCCAATTATCGCAAGATGCGTAAGGATTACCCCGATGATGAAGTGTCGGACGCCGGCCCGAATGGCTTCCGATAATACAATTTCAAAGATAGGACAACCTTTGTGAGGCGCTCATGATCAACGCGATCAAGTGTCCCGTGATGCTTGAAGAGGCCCTAACCAAGCAAAAGGACAACTTTTAAGCTTGAATGGAACCGCCATGCAGCAGATGAGAACAATGCATGACCAATGATTCAGCGATAATGAATCAGCCAAGGCGAGCCAAGTCGCCGCGAATAATGTCAACTTAATGATAGCTTACACTCAGTGGAAGGAGGCCAAAACGAGGTGATCGTGCCAAAGAAAACGCTAGCGATAACACCGCTGCTCCTCCCCAAGTTTACCCGAACGAGACGAGGGGAAAATGAGAAAATAAAGACCTCGAGCAAAATCAATACTTTGATTTCCGGCCAAGAGGTAAAGAAGACGGTATACCATGTCCTTACCAAGGGAGGGAATCAATCCCAGATCCCACAAAGTTCAAATTTCATCAACTTTACCATTTGACGGAAGGGATCACCCACTCAAAGACTTGATCTACTTCAAGTCTCATCTAGGCACTTAACGAAGCCCTTGATGGTTCGGTCATTCGCTGGCACTCTTCGGAGTCACATTGGTACCGCCTCAAACCGTGGAGCTAATAGTCGGGATGATATGGAGGCCATGTTTCACCAATTTCTTCTCGACGATGACACCGAGGTATCCATCGGGTCTTTGTTGGACGAAACGAAAGACGAGGAAACAGTAGACAACTCTCGCCAAGAGGTTCGAAATAAGGCAATGAATTGCCGATACGGATAACTCGAGAAGTTCATTCTCCAAACTTGTCATAGCAACCCACATTGGACGGTTGGAAGTAATGGGAACCGCCCGAGACTGGAAAGATCTAAGGATACGTGGAGAGCAAGCCGAGCATTCCTGAGAAGGAAGAAAGCTGAGAGAGGTCACCTATGGTGGATGCTCACAAGCGTAACTTTGTCCCCGCGGGCAAAGGTAAAGCGCCGAAAGTCTCAGACGCTAATCAAACGCTCGAACCGCAACCACAACAAAGCAGCCGCAACAACGCAGCACCACAAAGAATCGCAGCTTCAATGGCGCCAACAAACTCAATCAAACTATCCGGTTCGAGGTTTCTAAGATTTACTCGCTCAAGGACGAGGAAGTTCCGCATCTTCAAATACCTTCGAAAACAACAAATCCAGCTTGCCCCAATTGTAAACCAAGAGGAGGCAAACAAGGTTACGTGACTTGGGCATCGCGGTTACCACTGCGGCACATCATCCTACAAAGTTCTCTACCATCTCAAGGATAAGATTCGTGCCTTGATCGATGTCGAGTCATTACTCCAAAACCCTCTAAAGAGAAGAAGGCGGAGCAAATGCGCCTCTATAAGCTTCGGATCAGTTCCTTCGATTGGTTCCAACCGACGCCAGCCAGAAGGTAGGAATGAAGATGGTGAATGAAGATCCTCACCGCAACGAAGAAGGCTCGTGTCGACACGACAAAGAAACTGAGAAATCCTTGGGTCCACCCCGACTTATCGAAGACGCATCGGACTACATCCTCACCTAAAGAAGTCCAAGGGAAAAGGCAAGCTATGCCATGTCAGCTCAGAATTCCAGAGAAGGATGATGAAAAGTATCCACCTTCCAACTGAAGAAGAGCTGAAGTCTCGCTACTAGGAGTGGACAAGAATACTCCTACAAGTATCCGTGACATTCCAAATCCAAACGCTAAGACACCGCCGAGTGGGTGACCACGACTTCTCTCACTCGCAGAGAAAGAAAAAGTATTAAGCAAAGGAGAAACACCTGTTCAGAAGCTCAACTCCCGGCATTCCATTCAATCACCTCGACAGAGGGATAGACCGGAACATCGGCTCTCCATACCGCTGGACGCCATGGCCCACCGGCTAACATCCCGCCGTAATAACTTCTACGAGTTGTTCGATTGTCAAAGGAAACCCGGAAGCTCTACAAGAAGCTTCCGGCCGACTCAGGTGTTTCTCACTGTGATCGCCGATTCTAAGAATCAGACAACAATGCAACTTGGCAACCAAACACTTCGCATCACTTTTACAAAGGAGGATATGCACGAGATTCCAGCACGATAGGCCGCTATACTTCACCGTATATTGGCTCTAGTGAAGTTAACCGATCCAAGTTGATCCGGTTCCACAGGAGCATCATGCCCCGCGCTTTATGTATCACCTTGAATCCCTCGCAGAGTCGGCGCCAACGGGCACAATGATCTATGGTTTAACACCGGTCTCTACCGCTGGTAAGATCCCATAAAGTGCCAAATGGGGATTTAAAGTCCAAGTCACCGCTATGTGATTGACGCAGACTTCTATAACTTATTGTTGGGTCGACCTTGGATCCACTGTAACGCTATAGTCCCATCTACTCTTCATCGTCTCAAATATGTAGACACGTAATAATGAGGTCAAGACGGTGGTCGCGACAAACACCGCTTAAGGGGTGGAGAATTATTTTATCGATTCTCTCCTCTACTGTAATGAGTCCCAAATCAATCATCTACCAAGGCAATCTAATACAAGAAGTCGATACCGGCCGCTTGATTATAGTGGTGGTTTTGTTTTGAATAACATTGTACCCTTTGTAATCAATCTTGACGATGAAGAATCGCCGATGAACATTGTAATTGGCAAATTGCCGATGAATCAATAAATGACGCATTTAGAGTACCCTTTGTCTTTGAATGATGTAATGACAGTTTATACAACGCACTCAATTGCACTTACCAACTCTACATCTTGCTTTACACAAAAGCAGCTCCGAGATTCCTTGGGGACAACGCCATCCCAATGTAAGATCAAGTAGTGAAAAGACTTGGTTTACTTGAAAAGGAGATGCGTTCCAACGTAATCATTTCTTAAGAAGATGAAGATGACAACGGGCCTATCCTCCACACATTCAGATATAGTACGTAAACACCTGGTATCATGAAGTGGGGGTACGACTTTGAAGGAGAAGGTCTATGTTTCGGCGAGGTCCTCGAAGTCCCTCCTAAAGCTGCATATGTCCCAAAAGGGAAGCCTGATAACTACTATGCATTCAGACGGGATTGGGATACGAATCATCCTCGAAGATGAATGCTCATGGCTGATTGATAATAATCCACCCGATGAGGGAGACTGGACATTCATCCGACTTCGCTTGGGACTCGACACACCACCTGAGAAGCTTTCAAGGCCTTGATGTCTAATATGGCCATGATCGATCCCCGCTACTATTGAGGGTGATGAAGATATGCCAACATGGGAAGACCCATGGATCCATCAACTCAGAGCGCTTTGGGATAGATTCAACAAAGAGACCCCCTACTAAGGACGAGGTAACCCGTGCTAATATGGGTGATGAGGAGCATCCTAAGCTCATAAACATCGCGAATACCTTTCCTGAAGAAAAGGAAGAGTTGATCGCCTCTAATCGTGGAATATATCGATGTATTTGCACCGAGCTACGAGGATATGCCAGACTCGACCCTAATGTGGCAACACATCGCTTCAACATCAACGGATGTCAAACCCGCAAGCAATCGCGAAGACGGTTTCGCCCACAAATCTTACAGCGCATCGTGTAGAAAGAAGAAACTCATAGAATCGATTCATCGAGGAAATTCAACACCGGATTGGGCGGCTAATATAGTCCCGGCCATGAAGAAGAATGGTTCGATTAGATGCGGTCGACTACGAGACCTAAACGCCGCTGCCCAAAGGATGATTTCCGCCAATCACCGACGCCATAGTTGACAATACGTGGATTCGAGGATGTCCTTATGGATGGTTTCTGTTACAATCAAATCAAGATGCACCCCGATGACGCCAAACACACAGCCGCTCGTAACTTCCATCGTATATTTTGCTACACGGTCATGCGCGCTCGGTTTAAAGAACGCCGCTAGAACATTACCAGCGAAAGCTAATGACTAAAATTTTCCAGATCATCTCCGAACGGTCGAATGATACGCCGATGACTTTGGTCGAAAAGCCGGACAAAGAGAGATCACATCAAAGATCTTAGAACGGTATTCGAGCTCATGCGGACTCATCAGCCTAAAGATGAACCCCGCCAAATCCTTCCTCGATGTCCAGCGGCAAGTTCTCGGCATTGCCACCGACAAAGGAATCCACGCCGATCCCGACAAAGTGAAGGCCATTCAAGAGTTGTAACCTCCGAAATCTCGAGAGAACTCGGGGTTACAAGGACGGACATGTGACATCCGACGGTTCATATCGAACCTATCCGGGAAGTGCCACCGCTCTCCGTTGAACAAGAAGGGCGGTCGCTTATTTGGGACGACCACGAAAGCTTGAAGAGATCAAATCGATTCGCTAAACCTCCTCGTTTGTTGCACCGCTAGCGGAAAACCGTTCTCGATCTACGTCAAGGCAACGGATCATTCGTTGTTTTACTCGCAAGCAGACGACGCATAATGGGTCACCAACAAAGTGCTGTATTACCCGAGTCAACATTGGTCTGCCGAAGTCTCGATATCCAATGGTCGAAGCAAGGTTCTTGCATTAGTGTTCGCGATTCAAAAGATGCGACACTATTTAGCCTGCGCACGCATTTATGTTATTCTAACGAACCGTCCGATATTTATGACCCACCGCTTCAATGAGTTGGCGCTTAAATGGCCTTGCTCTTGTCCCACGACCGCACTTCAAACAACAAGTCACAAAGGGCAAGCGATTGGCGATCTCTTGGTCGCCAACCCGACAACGGATGCGGTTGAGCTATATGATGATCTTCCTGAATTCAGAAGTCAACACTACGCCGCACCAACAAATATGGCGATTGTACTTGATCTGCTTCTGCCACCACAGCAAGTACCCCTGACGCTAAAATCTCCACCGAGTCTGAGTTGTCTTGATTTCCCCGGAATCATGTCATGCCCTGTGCTTATTCACTCACAACCCTGCTCCAATAACGTAGTCAATACAACGCTGCTACTTATCTACTTTCTTCGCCAAAGAGCCGTCAATATCTCAAGCCGCATGGAGATTCACAACCGATAGTTAAGCGTGTCCGCGGTGACTACGGGCGAGGAACTCGACCGTCCCCTATCATCGTAGCCGCTGAAATGGTCGACTCATTCAAGAATTCTTCATCTAATATATCCCACGCCCAAAACGCCACGCAGATGCATCGGGCGGCAATGGTCGCTAGCACAACCTTCCGAGACCGAAAGCAATTAGTTACTATCAGACTCACCACTTCGCACTCAATATATGATGGGGTACAAGAAGACAAAGGGTAGTTACCAAAGAGGTACATGCAACCCAAACCAAGTTAGAGCCCCGATTCGCTTTCCTATCGCCGACACGCCTTACACCGGTATTCTCACGTAAGACGGAAGGAGAGAGAGTCAATCCGCGAAGAGCTCCAAGATTCTTTTACACACGTAAACCCGTATATCGCCGGGTACGATGGTCTTTACTCCGATGCCTTCAAACAAGGAAGAGGTCCTTCGAAGCACACGAGGGTGAATGCGTGCACACCACCGGTCCCAAACTTCACGATCGAACCGAGAATGGGCTACTTTTGGCCCACAATGATTAATGACGCAGCCGAAAGCACGCCGAAATGCCATGGCAAATTCACGCTAATTATATGCATCACCGCCGAAAGCACTGATCCTTCGCCACATCCCCGCCATTCGAGACATGGGGATGGACGCTGTAGGTCCCATTTTTCCTCCGCCGCTAAAGGAGATCGGTTTATTCTAGCGATCACCGACTACTTCTCCAAGTGGGTCAAGCAATCCCACTAAAGAGGTCAAGGCGAAAATCGTAGCCGATTCATCAAACACCATGTCATCTATCGACATGGTGTCCCAAGACGGATCGCATGACAACGGTCCCAATTTATCGCCAATTTTCATCGTTTTGTAAAAATTCAAGATACAAGATGTCTCGTCGATGTTCTTATAATCCCCAGAAGAAATGGGATTAGTAAGGCGCTCAACAAGACGATCATCAAGATTTTGTCGCTTGTGAAGAATAACAAGCTTAGACCGGATGATAAACTCTGAGAAGCACTCGGGCATATCGCGACAACGCAGACGCACGCCAACAGAGCTACCCCGCACTCTCTCGTTTACGCGTGAAGCAATTCTCCGCTGGAAATCCAGATTCGCTACCGCTACGCCTTGCAAATGTAGATGACGACCAAGAACAACATCAAAAACGCCTCAAGAACTTGAGATGTTAGATGAGAAGCTCGAGGCTCAACAATGCATTGAGTTCTATCAAGCTAGAATGTCGAGGGCTTTCAACAAGAAAGTTCGACGAGAACCTTAAGGAGGGAGATCTCGCCCCGCCGAATCCACCGATAATCCTCACCTCCAAGAAGAAAGGTAAATTCAACCCAATGGGAAGGACCGCTTATAATAGACACGGCCTATTCAACGGTGCATATGCCTATCAAATAATGCACCGCAATTAATGCCGAAATGGGAAGTTTCAAAAGTATTATCCTTAATACATTCAGATAACCCGCTTTGATGGGAAGTTCTAGAATATCTCACTCATTTTCATGAGGATAACCCTGTTATTGGTTTTCCTCCAAATTCTCTCACCGACAATTCATTGACGGCCCACTAAAATCTCCCTCGTCCAACCACCAAGAAATCCTCTCGATCCCTCCACTTAACCAGAGGTCCACTTTCAAATTCTGTTAGCAATCCTACAAAAGTTAAAGCTATCCGCACTCTTCCAAGATTCTCTGAGTGGAGATCCCACTCTTAGTTTCTCATTGGGAAATAGAGTACATTCTTCCTTTTCCACATTTTACCGAGATAGAATACATTCTTTCCTCCGTAGCAAGAGATAGAATACATTCTTCCTCTCTTGTCTTAGATTCTCTGAGTGGAGATCCCACTCCTAGTCTCATTTCTTCTCAAAATGGAGATCCCATTTTAGTTCTCCCATGGAAACGTGACAAAAATCCTTCCTTTCCAATATCCGAGATAGGAGACAAGATCCTCCTTCCTCTCCATCAATAAGAGATAGGATACAAAACCTTCCTCTCTTATTTCAAACGTGAGCACCGGAGATAGGACACAAACCTTCCTCTCCACCGGCAAGAGATAGGATACAAAACCTTCCTCTCTTGTTCATCCCTTTACCCGAGATAGGAGACAAGATCCTCCTTCCTTCCACCTTCTGAAATAGAATACATTCTTCCTTTCCCACCTCAATCAACCTTATTCCTGCCTCAACTCTTCTCCCACAAAGAAGGCGCCAAGATTCATCTGGGGTGTTTCATCCCAAGCCTAAGAAGGATGAAGTCAACGCCTAACACGCTACGCCGTTTAGTCTTTTCTCCCATTGAAGAAGACACCGAGTTCGATTCGGGTATTTATCCCCAAACCTAAGAAGGATGAAGTCGACGCCTAACACGCTACGCCTTTAGTCTTTTCTCCGATTGAAGAAGACACCGTAGTTCGATTCGGGTATTTCATCCCAAACCTAAGAAGGGATTAAGCCAACGCCACACGCTGCTGTCGGGCGCATCTCTCTCGCCCAGAAAGAGTAGCGAGCCTAATGATTCAACATCGTAGCATTAAGTCTAAGAGAGTTTCATCTTTTAGCACAACGCTGTGTGTAGAACGGATCGTGATAATTCATGCTAGCCCAACTCAAACGGTAGTTGGTAAAGGCTAATCAAACTGCTGAGGGTCGGGGTCGCCAATAACCCTAAAGTCGACGCCACACGCCGTTTGGCTTAGTCTTTCTCCGATTGAAGAAGACACCGTGAGTTCGACTCGGGTATTTCATCCCAAGCCTAAGAAGGGATTAAGCCAACGCCACACGCTGCTGTCAGCGATCTCGCCCGTAAAAGAGAAGCGTAGCCTATGTATTCAACATCATAGCAACAAGTCTAGAAGAGTTTCATTCTTCCAAAGACAACGCCACGCGCGGAACGGATCCGTGATAATCCGCGACGCTAGCCCAATTCAAACGGTTGGTAAAGGCTAATCAAACTGCTGACGGGCCGAGGGTTTGCTAAAAATCCTATAAGTATTATGGTTAATTATTTCAATTTAAATAAAAGAATCATAATAGAGCACAAAAGAGGACGTAAATATGTTTTGTTTTAACTCAAATACTTTATTGAGGAAAGCTTGTTGAATTTTCCCTAAGCTCGGCCCCGAAAGTCTCCTCGCCGCCATTAAGGGCCTCCAGCTCTTCTTGATGTCAACCACCGCTTGAGAGTTCAAATTCTGCACGACCCAGAGTCTTTTCTTTTTATTGGCCTCGCCGTTCAAGACGACGCTCTCCTCGCTTGAAGCTCCCTGCTCAGCTCTACTATCCTCGCTTCTCCAAGAAGTGACACAAGACCAAAATGTCCCACCTGGATGAAGCTTTAGCAACAGCAAGAGATCCAAATGATGCACCTGGCCTCGCTGCATTTGAACTTCGAGTCCAAGATAACGCAGCATCCTGCTAAGTCACGGGCGAAGCCTCCTGATATATGAAGCAGCCCTACTTCAAAATCTTGTAGACTTTGGAGCTTAACCTCTAAATGGTCGAATCATCAACAAATGGCCCGCGCACTCAATCTTCCAGATATTCTCCCATGCCCTACTCCAAATAGGATTACGCAGTATAAACTAATTCTCGTTCTTAACGAAGTTCCCGGAGAATATTACCATATTCTTAAGGATAACTCGATACCCCTCAATTTCCTCCTCATGTGGGACCTCAAGGAGGGATAAAATTTGGCTTATATCGACGGCAACGCTTCACCGAAGGACTCTCCCATCAGACACGCGTCATTCATGCATCGAGGGCCTACCAATCAACAATTGAAGAATACCTCCCACCGGGTGGATGAACACACCGCAACGAAGTAATGCAAGAGCGACGCCAACCAACGCCGGCCGACGAAGGATTCACCGATCAACGGTTCGATTCACAAAAGAATTCCCCACAACGGAGGAATCTCGAGGGTCAATTGGACGATAATCCACACGAGTCAACGAAGAAATGAACTCATTAGCTACGCTTGAAATTCAACAATCAAGCAATAAATGCAAAGATCGCGAACACCCCGTATCCCTACAGCACCGGAGAACCTCGAGAGAATTAGAGGAATCAAATAATCAAGCCAACCTCAAAAGAAATTCATCTATCGACCGGGTCGGATTTCGACAACGGTCGACAAAAAATGCAAGACCGTAATATCTTCAATCCTACAAAGCACCGAAAGACCGGCGGGAATGGAGAGATCAAACGTGGTCATTCACAAGTCCTATCACGCCACCAAAGAGTGAAGGGTTCATCATGTTCAAAGCATCCTGCACTCATCAAGAATCGACCCAGACGCTTTTGGAGGGGTATCCGGTGAAGCTAAAAATTGCTTATCAATACCCAAACAAGACTCAGAACTGCGGGTTGACAACCGACGATCCATCCGACGGCGCCGACCTTAACGCCGCCGACGCGATTACGCCGCAAAACGCATAAAGCGAAGTCGACAACCCACGAAGTGAGTCACGAATGACGTGAGCGGGCCGAAACCACACGCCGTGGAGAAACCCGACTAACGGCTCAACGAGGCGAAGTTGGCTAAACTCAAACGCCGACGTGACGGATCAACCGTATTTAGTCCGTCGATGCAAACGCAGCCGCTTGAACTCAAAGTTGATCGGACACTGACTCAAA